>JABUQX010107984.1:10000-42705 GCA_015478945.1 Trachelipus rathkii
TATATTTCATGATTATTTTACTTTAATGAGTGAACTGCTTGAGCACTTTCAGAAGCTTTAATTTGTAATATTTCACATGCTAGAGGATTAATTTTATTACAAACTGGATAAAGAATAATATATAGATATATATATATATATATATATATATATTTCTATATATTATAATATAGTATAATAATAATATATATATAATAATTTATATATTATATTATATTATATAATGATATATATATATATAGGAAAATTTTCATATAACTGCCCCTAAATAGATATTTATGAAAATCACAGCATAGACTAGCCTTCCTTTGACAATTTTTCTAACCCCTTGCAGCGATTTTTTATATCTGTATGGAAAATAGCAATACTACAATATTTTTGAGTCCAACAGGTTTCACAAAGTTTAGGGAATGTATTTTCTTCTCTTCTTAGGGTAGAGTCTCTGAAAAGTTTTATTGTCTTTTATTGTGGCAACAGTAATTCGAATTTCCAGAACAATGTTTAGCTTTAGGTCATTCATGACCAAAATTAAGCCTATAAGGCTTACAATTGAAAATATAATCCTTTTTTATATTTTTCTCGCAGTTTCTTTTGAACTCCATGTTCTTTACCTGTCATTGCTGCGCAGCCGCCGTCATTGTACCCCTGAGGGCCCTGATAAACGCATAGACTCGGACCCAAACCTTTTCTAAAAACAAATCAATCGTTTTGGCAATGATTTTACCATCGATCTCTCAAGGACTTCAACCCAAGAAATTCTTTTCGCAAGTCATTTTTTCAAGATCGAAAAACCTTAAACCCTATAGAGTATATGTAATTGTTCTATGCCTGAAAATCCGTAACACAGATTATTAATTATATTAATACACCACAGATAATTAATATTAATAGGACAGATAATACACTATGTCCGCAATTTCATCAGTAAAGGTAAGGGATGGGTGTGGGATAGCCTTAACATCGGCCACCCAATATGGAATAGAGTCAATAGACCAAATTTTTTTACATCCCGCAACAATTCTAGGAAATACTGTCAGTAAGATGCTACCGTATTAAACTTCAAACAGGTAGTTTGAACTTCAAGCAATATGAAAGCCGAAAACACTTAAAACTTTAGAAAGGTAATGTAAGTCTTTTAAATACGTCTTAGTAATTACTTATTCTATTTATCGTAATTTGATATAATGACCTAAATCCTGTTAAAAAATTAATAAAACCCTTTAAAAAAATTCTTTCATTAAACATTAAACATATTTTGACACAAAAAGTTTGCTAAATGTTTAAAAAAAAAAAAAAATTGCATTTGGTTTTCCAAATATTCGAAAATCTTTACCCTTGAATTGTTAATCAAACATTAAATCTCAAAATATTTCAGTCAATAATGATCTCATTATTGGCATATTTTTACCACATTTATTACTCTCTCTAAGACTTGAGAAATAAATTTTTCCATAATATTTATTATAATATAATAAATACCGTGACTATCCTCGGGGATGCAGGTAAGTTCGTGGGGTTATCTAGTCAATGCTTTGGGTGAACTATGGGGTAGTGGACTTAATTTCCCCCCCTCCGGGGAGGGTCCTCGGAACCCCCGCTCTTTTGTAGTATATATTTTGGGTGTTGCGGGGTTCCTCCGCTCTCTATATATAATATATATTTATATATTATCAATATATTACTCTAACTAGTAGTAATTTATTATAAAACGTCCACCTCTTGGTGTATTTACGTATTCAGGCTCGAGCCCCTTTAAGGTATCTTCTAAATTTTTAATCTAACTTTTTTTACTATCATTAATAAATATAACATTATATATATATTTGATCAATAGTATTTATATCTCAAATTGATTAAAAATCTGGGACCACTCACATCAACTACACTCATTTACCACACACGCTATATATTATTATATAGTTATTTTATATATAATATATATATTATTATATATATTATATTATTATATTATTATTATATATAATATTTATATTATATATATATATTATCTATATTATCATTATTATAATATTATATAATAGACATCAATCTATATATATATTATATGAAAGGATATTTTTAAAATGTATTTATATTCAAATATGATTAATTATCTTATATTATATATATATTATATGTAGTTAATAATTTATTACAAGGTTACCTGTTTTGAAAAATTCAGTATTTTTTCGCTTAAGAATATATGGAAATATTTTTAATTTCTATACAGTGACATGTTCTAGAGAGATATAATCTAATTTAATTAATCTGTAGACTCTCACTTATTTATATTATGAATATCCACGGAAGACAAAGGATATATTGAAGTAATGCCGTACAAATTGTTATGAATATTGTAGTACATATTATATCATATTTTCATTATTTAAAGTGATAAGTAATATACTTTATACCACTAGCACGCGTTTCTTTAGTCTCTTGATTATCTCATCATGATTCTAGATAAGACATTCCTATTACGTCTGACTTTTTATCTGCTCTATTAAATTGGTCGAACACGTTAATATCGTCAATCAAGTCTGATCATTCTTTTTTACCGTATATATACTTAATTATATACGGTATCTCAATAAATAACTCATCTATTTTTTACTTACGCTAAAATCATTATGTTTTTACATATTTATATTGTGATCATAACTTTGGGGTTTATTTCATCTCTTAAGCGTGTAAATATTATACCTAATATTTTTCTCATAAATTATCATAAATAATTTGAAAAATTGATTAAATAACTGTACTACACTATGTGTATTATCCATAGTTAACTTTTTTCAACAAGTGATATCATAAATAAAATATCTTTCCATACTAATACTATTTTTCTTTATACCTTCACGTGAAAGAAATATTTTAACTCCTCTTCTACAAGCTTGCTAAGTTAATCGTATATCCTCATATTGTGGTTAATAATAAAGAAACACATGGTGGTTTTCTTATCAAAAGATCCCGTGATATATATTTATTTCTTTCATATAATTTATGCCTGTATAATCAATACAATTAAACTTCTATGGCTTTTTTATTTATTTGAAATAAAAATTTATATTAAATAAAATTTTGTGATATTCCCTTTAGTTCTATGATATTAGGTATTCTACCTTACTTATTCGTTGCTAATATATTTTTATTATATTTCCTACTTTTTTGAAAATTGTCCCTACCAAAAATCTAACTATGAAAATTTAAATATATTTATAATTTATTTTGTGAAGCCCCGCTTTCACCATGTGATTTAGGAGAAACATTAAAGGATATTAGATAGACTCAATAAGTATAACGAAGCCACATGGCCTTGTCGTTTACGCTTGTCCCAGTCCATACCCACTTAACTTCAAATCTATAGCTCATTAAATATGATATATTAAATATCCACTAATAGACTATACCTTATAGGGCTTGTCCAAATGACTGGGAAGACTCAAAATTAAACTCACAATTTTGGCTGATGAAAAAGTATGTGTTTAGAGCTGCATAAGTTATAAACCTACTCTAAAACCATTCCACATGCATTTTATTTAATTATTAAGTTATAGTGGTTTACACATAAACATTGACTAAGTCCTATAAACATTTTAACTACTTAATAGTAATCTTAAAAACCGCCTAATTTGGCTTTTTCGTCTAAATTAATATTATGATCCCCGGCTCATCATTTACTCACATTAATAACCTATCTCATTATCTAAACCCCTTTTTCATTTTAAATATGTTATTGCAATACGAGTCCGCAACTCCAGTAACAATTACTCATCTCATCTGGCATGTAGTATCCATTCCTTAAATATTTTTAACACCTACCTATTTACTGTGAAATGCATTCCTTTCTTTTATTAATAATATACATGGCAGCTTTCTTTTTCTTTTTAATTTATTTCTTATTATGCCCTCTGGTCACCTGTCCATGTACTCTACTATGAAAAATTATTGGTGTCCATATTTTTAATAGATGTTATTTCTGGACTATTTTTTCATGTTCCCCTATTTCTGTAATGAAATAATCGCCCTTATCGATTCAGAAATATATCTCTAATATACTCTAACTTTCTCTTGCAGTCCTTCTTAGTTATTACATTAAGCTTTACTCTGCAAACCCACCTCATACAAAAACAACGGCTTCTATGCAACTAATTCATTGATAAACATCTATCATCTTATTATCTGTTTGTATTAGTGCCTAAACATAACTATATTAGGATCGTTGTCATACCTCTTCTATAGCTATCTTATATATGCATTTATTTCTTATAGTTTTCTTTTCTTTTAAATTTAAGGGTATTTAGCCCAATACTTGTGTGAACTACATATACTTTATACTTTGGCACTATAAATACGCTATTATATATATATAATACTATAGTTCAATAGGTTTTGGCCTTTAAAATTTCCTTTGTGACTCTTTTAAACAACATTTGCGATTTATTATGCCACCCAGCATCTTTATTTAGGCTTTTTATTTTAATAGATACTCAAACACTGATTTAAATGACTTCCCCAGAGTACTGCTATATATATCACTATTATAATCTATTTTTTCTTGTCCAACAGACTCAAGCCAGCTTTCAAATCGTAGTTTATAAAATCTTATGATTAATTATAGAGTTAACGCTAGGTGAAGATAATACCTTACACTTTTTTACTCCTTAACAATCACAAAATATAATTCCTATTTGCCACTTATTTGCTACTACTTAATATTCATAGAAGTTATTTAATCATGATCATTTTTGAATCTTTATAACTCATACCTTCACATTCCTAACTGTTGGTGGCCTAACTTTGTAAATCTCATCATAAGTCAAACTTAGAAACCTTTGCATCTTAAGTCCTGGTCTGAAAATCTATCTTATCATATATTCGAGGAATACAATATAGTGTGCCTAATACCAGCGACTGAATACTTATGTGAGACACCCTCTCACTATATTTCCATAAAGTATTTATTGCATACTTATTGTTAAACTATGTTTTTCTATCTCGTACACCCACTATCTCTTTAATTCCATAACTCATTAAGTTACCATAACTTATTACACCTATTTACAACATTGGTCAAATAACTTCTTTTCATCAGCCTTTATAGTTAAGGGGAACATGTCATATAATAAAAGTCTTTGGCAAAACATAAAAATTAAATATATACAATTAATCAAATATATTGGTCTCCTCTTCATTACATATGCAGTATCAGTTATTATTCCCATAATTTCTATAATGAGTTTTATACTCTGACATAGACTACTACCCTTTCTGAAATACTCTACGTTGTCTGTGATATAGTGATTCAATAATATTCATCCTATTGTGTTAATCTTCTAAATATTATTCTCTTTATAATACCTTTTCATTAACTTTTCCTAGAATTAACTTTACAGACAGAGATTTGTTATAAGTGTAAACTGGCCTATATATATTATCCCTAAATCTTCCCTTACTATATAACTTATTAACCTTTCTTATAAATTAGGTGCTCACAACTCATAATATTGTGCTAGACTTTTCCTAGTTCTCATGGTACTCATCATTATATATATATATTTATTTATATTCAACCAAATGTATTATATAGATCATTTAAAAATCAAATACAGTGCCTTTGCAATGCTGGTAACTACCTAACTCTACTTCAGAATTCTAGATATAACATATAAATACCATCTCAGGGCTCTGCAGTCTCTTACTTGATTTCAATATGATCTAATTGAAACGTTTTAATTTAATGAATGAAATGAAGCTATATTTCAGCAAGGGGATTTTATCAATAATAAAATTCTTTCTAATAAATCCTTCTGAACATTTGTATTCTGTCATAGTTTGTCAAAGTATATGATTTAATCAGTACTCTCTATGAAAGATAGTTATAATATTAATTTATAATATATATTAACTATAATATAATCTATATATTGTAAAAGGGAAAATAATTATCGGGTAAATCTTATTCTCCTGGAAAACGTCGGGACTGCTTCAGAAAAAAGCGAGACAGTTTTCGTTCTTTATATTTAAAGAAGTGCCGTTGACATGGTATGTTCTGAAAAGAGTCAGGTGAACTGTCCGCCTTTAAAATGCAAGGATCTTAATGGTTCATAACTTTATTATATTAATATATATATCAATATACCCCTGCTCCTAAATAAAAAAATTAGCCAATATTTATATTATTTTATTTATTTATTTTATTTTTTATTACACTTTCCTAACTAAAATAATATTTACAAGCATTCCATAAAATTGTACTCCTATCTCTATAAGTGACTTGTAGATATTGTAGTTTTATTGGCCGATTTTTTTTTCTATCACTAAGTTTCCACAATTAAAATAATATATATTTCATACCATGATAAGATTCCATACAATCGTATTATTGTCCTAATTCTTATTATCCTCATTTGAAATACGCTATTGTAGTTTTGTGAAGACATATGGATTGAGATTTTAGTGGTTTTTAAACTGGATTTTAAACCATTATTAATTAAATCATAATATATATATATATATTATTATATATATATATATATATATATTTATTATATATAATTAATATAAATTATTTTATTATATATATTATAATATATATATATATTAATATATTATATTATAATAATATATTATTTATATATTATATATAATATATAATATATATTAATTATATTTTATATTATTATTAATATATATATATATATCTAATAGTATATAGGTGACTCCTGCATTTTCAAGACTAGGAGAAAATGATACTAATATTTTTTTAGCAATATTTCATAATGTAAATTTAATTAATTTACTCTATTATTATTTTTTGGCGAAAGTTGGTTAGCATAAATTAAATAAAATTGATAAAATATCAAATAGCATTAATTAATTAACATCTATACGCTAAACATGATTTTTGAAAAACCATGGCATTTTCTTAGCATAAACTTTATTGTGATAAAAATAGAAAGAAGAGAGAATAGCCGGCTACTTAATAAAATTATACGCTTTTATATCATTAGAATATGGGAGCTATCATAATCACCGTGCCCAAAGCAATTTATGGAGAGAGAGTGAATTTTTTTAAAGATTTTACTAAATCATTAATTTTAAATACCTTTTTGCACATGATTACATATATTGGGTAAATCGATTAAATATACTGATTAGACATAAGTAAGGTTAGTTTAACTATTTATAAGCAGAGAGTGTATTATCATAAATAAAACGAAATAGAATTACAATAAAACAGTAGAGTAACATTAGATTAATTTGATTAAGGCGATATATTTATTCAAGGAAAACCAAAAGAGAGTCCTGATATACGTGAACTTATTATTGTATAAGGATTAGAACGGTTTTTTTAGCTTAATTAAAAAAATTTTATTGGTAGCTTATTGAGCAATATTCAATCTCAAAGTAATTGTAATTACATATTATATATATAATATTATATATATCTTTATATTATAATATTATACTATCTAAATTATAATATTAAATATTATAATAATTAATAAATATAATATTTTTTATAATTTATTATATATGGTAATTTGTGAGAAGCGTTTTGTGCATTTGTGAAGTGAAGTAATTTGAGATTTATTTATAATAAATTAATTATATAATTTTATTGATAATTAGATGATTATGAATAGATTGAATAGATTGATGTAATAATTTGATAATGATTTATAGATGATGATGTGATTATGATTGATGATGATATAATAAAGAATAAGATATAAGATATATTCCTGAAGGCAAGCCTTCTCTTCATATTTTTTAGAAATTTCATTGGAAAGCATTAGTAAAGATAGTTATATCTAATAATAGTTGAAAGTATTATTAACATACGATGCTTAGCATTAATTGTTTAAATTTTATTAATTTTAAAATAAAAAAATTTTCTCCTCATAACTTCTCTTCTTTCATACATCATATCTATAATATCTTCAATTTCATAAAATTTATGTGATGTGATGATTCGAATCGATGATGATGATCTTTTCTTCTTGCATATTTTGCCACTAACCGAGTTAGCTACTATATTTATCTTAGTTAATAGTTAATATAATTTAATATAATTATTTAAATAATTTAAATAATTAAATAATTTTAAATAACTAATAAATTATATAAATTAAATAATAATAATATAATATGACAATAATCAGTATATAAATACAAAATAATCAAAATTGAATATAATAATTATTAATTTTATAATATTATATATATACTATATAAATAAAATGATATATATTAATATAATTAATACTATATATTATATAAATAATAATAATAATATTAATAATTAAGATATATATACAAGTATGTAGATTTAAGGGATTCAGGGTTATCATAAACCCTCCGAATTTTTTTTAAGCGGATTCACCAAATTTTTGATCCTTAAGTCTCATATAATATTTAATAATAAATAATAATAATAATAATAATAAATATAAATAATAATATAATAAATACTAATAATAAATAAAATAATAAATTAAGAATAATAATAATAATAATTTAATGAATATAATGGATAGACATATGTATTAAAATTGGAGAATTGAGGAACTATGTATTTGAGGGGGTCCGTAACGATTTCTTAGAGTGTCAAAGTGGACTGTATCCTCTAAAAGTATACAAAATATATTGTTAACCAGTATTGGATTTTATATTGTGTATTAGGATTTTTCTCAAGATTTAGCAGATGATTGCAAATTTGCTTACTACCTTTCAGTTAGGTATACCATATGGATGTATTCAAACATTATGTTAAAAGTTAACCTGTAGAAATTCCAAGTCTGTAATACTAGATGGAGTGACCCCTCACATTCTGAAGAAACCTACATCTTGACTAATATATCAGACTTCTTAAAATTCCTTTTAATACTCCAACTTTATTCCAACTACATCTTTCTCGATATTCCTCCCTCGCTCCATTTACTGGTGCATACTCTTGTTTCATATTGAGCCATTAATGCAAGGTCTAGAGACAAGGCGTATCGGGGTGTGGAACAACTCATCTATTCCTCAATCAAACTCTAATTATTCAATAGTCTTGTAATCTAGTAATATAACAACAATGTGAATTTTTTACAATTAGATGATGAAGGTGAGGCGTATGAGGAATAACAATCATTATAACTAAAGATGAATGATGAAACTTATGATTATTACGATAATATTGTGAAAGATCTTGAAATATATAGATAATAAGTAATATATAATAATAATAATATAAATCCAATGGAAGATCTCATTTCAGAATTAGAATTTCGTTGCAAGGGGGATAAATAATACATCTTGGAAAGCAAATCGGTGGGGCTTTTCTATCAGACTAAGAGTGAGCTTAACCTCTTTGGTCCCCTATAAGTAACTAAATATTTACATTTGAGTCCATACTTGGGCCAAATAATATAACATCTACTAGCAATTTTCTGTAAATCTCCCTTTCCTATCTGATGGTTCCTGTTGTTAATACTCCAACTGAAAAGCGAAAATATCTTTGAGCAACTCCTTATTTATTTCCATACTAACATCATAACGCCTATAGATACCTGATTCACTGAGTGGCATTTCATACTTTCATAATCCTTACCTAAATTCTCACTCTACATTTCAGTGTGTCATATTGATACTTATGCTGATGATAATTACATAGAGAATCAGGAGTGCAATATAGGCCACATGAAATCTAATGTGAGAATGGATAGAATAGACGGGTGGTAATCCAGATATTGGAAATCACCTATAATAATGCCCAAGATAATTTTAAGGAGTGAAGGTGCATTTCCGTGCCTATACCTACCTATGATCCATCGAATACGCTCTTTTGTTCTCTATTGTCTTATAGCTTCTAGTCAACGCTCTGGCACTCTATCTTCGATTACTTATGTCCCTAAGTTTTGACCGTACTCAGTTGATATTTGGATTAGGAGACTAGCAAATGTTTGCCAACCTATGCGAAAACAAAGGAAAGCCAGCTTCTTGACTCGCTACATTAACGCTATTTGCAGTCTTAATTAAAGCTATCCTCGACTTCTTGTTAATATCTTTATCTACAGCATCTTTTTTGTGTACCACTCACTCAAACTTTCTCATTTCTTAGATTTACTGCAACTCATCCCTTCTCCTGTGATATTAACAGCTGTGAACCACTCTTCGAGTGCGACATACGAAATGTTTCTGTCTTTGGCTGATTATATAAATTCTTTTTTCTCACTTCTATTAGCGGATAAGTTTATTGGTGTATTCCTTCTCATATGCTTACTTATGTGAATTAATAAGCGGGTGAGATAAATGACTGGCCTCATGTGGGTAGAAATGACGCTTGACTTTCCATAAAGCATTTTTGAACTCGTTTTGTGGGAGTTTTTGTTAAGATTTCTATACGCGCTCTCTGTGCTCATACTTTTTATATTATTTTATATACCCTTGATCTTCTACAACTCCCCTCATGGTTTTCCTCTTACTATTTTTGCATAGTTTTTTTCTAGTCATTCTCACTTATATTTCTTATATAAAAGTTTTGATGTTTGTAAATTTTTGGTTAATACATAAATTCGGTGCACTGGTTACATTATTTATATATTACTAACCCTATCATTTCTTTCTTCATTTATTCGCTCTGTCTAATTAGTTTGTTGTTTTTCCTGATATAGGTTCTGGTTATTATCTCCTAACTTTTATATCCTACTGTTTTGTTACATAGTTATTAATGATACATTACTCACTCATGAGCATACATTCTCTAACAGTCCATAATTCTACATTTTATTCTAATTATTAAATTATTTACGCGCGAGGATTAGACTCGAACCTTCATTTTCTTTCCTAACTCGATTTTTCATGTAGTTTTCTCGTATTATCAACTCTCTTCATCCTACGCATGGCCATATCGTCCTCTCTGTATGATGACTTCCTATTGCTATCTAATACTTACCGACTGGGGAAACTTCTTGGTAATGAGAGATTTCTACCGATGAGGGTCGTCTCAACTTTGTGAAAATTCAATTTCTTTAAAAACCCAACTACTGCAAATCTCCTTCTCTAAAACGCATTCTTACTTTCCTATCTCTTTTGACGGTCTCTAAGTAATACTTTTCATTTACTTACCTGTATGCATCAATAGTACATTTTTTTAATCATTGTTTTTTTGTCCTTTGTTATCTATAAATCTATAATAAAATGTTCTTGGAGCCTCATCGTCAAAAATACGGTTTAGACTACTATGAGGAAAAATAGACTTGCGGAGATCTGTATTAAGATAAGTCGTGTGCGGAGACTTTGTTTTTTTTTATCTCTTTCACAGTTTGTTAACGTTCACCTGCTCAGGCTATACAAGGGTCTCATTTCCCCTCTATGGTAATTTTTGTATTATTTATATCTGTATGCTCTTAATATACTGGAGGTTGCGTTCAGGTCTCAATACACCGGCTTTTTGGATTATGTGGTATCGAGTTCAAAAGGGCTCACAAGGCTTTTATAAACTGTTCTTGTTATGGTGTTTTATCTCTTAATTTCTCCTATAGGTAGCACCTGATTTTATATATTATATCCCTCAGGACGGTCAAGTTGCTCGAGGGAATTATACCGTTGTTAACTACCACCTTTTTACGAAATCACTCACTCGGGAAGCACATAAGGTAGTTACTGTATCTTGCTTCATCATAGTTTTATTGTTGTTGATATTGGTAACATATTACAGCTAGTTTCGCATGTTAGGTGGAATTCTCATTCTTTTCCCTCTACCTACCATATCTGTTTCTGGTGGAATTTCTTCTATCCACTTCCTGTATATGTCCCATGTTGAATTTTAAATCTCCCTCTGCTTAAACCTTGCGATCTAGTGCTCATTATCTGCGTATTTGTCACTAGTAAAGGGTGAATCTTTTTGAGCGTACTACATACCCTTCACCTTGAATTAGGGCTCTGGACTGGTGAAATGGGTGGTGATCAACCTGTGTAAAAAAAATACCGTACTCTAGGTGGGCAGATATGTACCACTTCTCTCTGCGTATAAATTCACGAACCTAAATTCATACTTATTGTGGACTCTGCCCCTGGGGCCTCAGCACCAGTTCTAAAAATCATCGCGCTAGTTTTGTATTCGTTTTTGAGATCCCGGGCACAGCTTCTTTACCGCCCGCTGGACCGTAGGCAACGCTGCTTTCGCAACAGCCGCAATATCCCTTCCTGTGGTGCATCATCTAGTCACTGGGACCATATGTCCACATACCACACATAACTATTACACCTGTATTGTATTAATCTCTTTAACATGTATACCCACCTCCCTCTTAGGAATCCTGCGCGGTACTGGGTCCACACAAGAAGCACAGAAAACTAAACCATACCAAGGTGAAGACTCGTCACTTCATCCCAGACAAGTCCCACTTACATCAGTGGGCGAGATCTTTCTATCCCTCTCCTCATTCCATATTCACTAATTTATACCATAAAGCAGTCAAGCAGATGATTTGATGCTCGACACCAAATATCAGAAAAAAAATTTGAAAGTAATGAATTAACTTACTACGTATTTTTCACCGGTTTCTCCTTTTCCATCTGTGCGGTCACATCGTGACATAATGTCCATAATTTTGCCTATTCTGAGTATCTATTCACTCATCGTACTTTCTCTCTTCTTCTGTTTACTTACGATCATTTCTGAGTAACCGTCTCCTGAACATTTCTAATTGTATCATATAATAACGGGATCATTCCATAACTTTTTCCCCAAGAAGATAGAACGGGCCGCTTACTCGCGCTCGCACTTAACGACGCCTCTCTCCAAGAATAGTTAGCCGTATTTCAGCGCCCTGGGCAAAAGGAGTGGTAAGTAGAGTGTCAGCGCACAACCCACTACCACCATTCACATCGATGCCTAAATATCAAACGACATTCAGCCGCACATTAACAAATGTGGTCGCGCAAGTTTCTCCCCACACCATAACGCGAGTAAAAGGCGCGTTGGGGGGAGGTTCTGTAAGATGTTATAGAAGAGGGGGTGGTTAATAAGAGTAGTGTGGGTATATGATATGTTTATAATGAGAAGTTAGGATGGTGAGTCTCTCATAGAGTATTGGGTTGTCTGTGTGTAGGAGGAGTGGGATTATGAACTGACAGGAAGAGAAGGAGAACACATTAGTGTAAGTTACGCACGTTTGTGGAAAGTCATTTAGCAAAGCCAATTTAAAGAAATGTTAGTAGTATTAGTGATATATATTTATGGATGAGAGTATTAATTAATAGGTTAGGTTGGTATATATATTAATTTTAAGTTTTATAGAGTTCAGTGATTATAGGTTTTTAGTATATTAGTATTATAGTTTGGTATATTATGTATAGTATTATGGTTAAGGTTATTAAGTTATGATGAGTATTAATATATTCTATTAAAAGATTTGGGTATATAAGTTTAATGGTTTTAATGGATTATTGGTTAGTAGTTAGGTTTAGGTTTAAGTAGTTTGAGTATATTTATACTGTGTAATAAGTGACTATATTTTAAGGTATTAAGTTCAGGTGGTTAGGGCTTAGGTAGATCCTCGAAATGGCGGGCATTCGGATTCGAATCCATAGGGTTGCTTGGGATTCGGATTCTAGGATTTTTCGGTGTATTCGAAACATGTCCACCCACTTTTGTTGGAATTCGCCGTTTGAAATCTAATAAACCGTATATTTCTTACAACACAATATTCATATTGAAATTCTGTCGATCAATTTTCCTGTCGAGCCACCAATATTGAGACTAACAGCTTCCTTCAACAATTCCTTTACTTTTCCCAGGTCTAAACCAATCCATCGTAACTTTCCATATTTAAAATTTTCGTTTCAGTTTTGCCAATTTTGTCACTGGGAAAATCCGTGTGTGTGTATTCGTGGTATATTTCCTGGAGGTGATTCTGGAATATTCCATAAAAGGTTGTGCTTTGGCCATCGGATTCGGGTATGGTTCGTCAGAGTTAACATATTTATATTTTACACACGCGTCGCGGTACGGAGTGCAGTGCGGTGTTTCACATATTTCGCTAGAATCAGGGAATATTCGGGAATATATTTCCGGAAGATCTATCGTTTTCTTATATAAGATAGATTTAAAAATTCAATAAAAGTGGCGATAATATACTACGCACATAATGAACAAAACTTTGACTGACACTGCAAGTTTTAATCTTAGGAGGCTCATTTAACGAGTTGCTTTTATTAAAGCCAACAAAAAGGGCGGTATTTTCTATTGTTTAATTGGGACGCAATCACGTAAAATAGGACAAAATAGACATTTAATTTAACTTTATTTGTCGTTTGGATTATTTGTAACGTTAAAAGTAAATTTATTTTAAGTTTGATTTTTTGAGATATTATGATGAATAACTTTGATTTTAATTAGTGATCTTGGATTGCTTCTATTGTTCCTGGAGGAGCCATTTTGGGATCGTCTTCGTATCGTATCTTCTTAGATATTACTTATATATATATATAATTATATATATTATTAATTATATATTAATATATATATCTTATATATTATATATATTTAAAATATATTATATTATCATAATTAATATATATTATATATATATATTATATATATTATATTATATTAATATGGCCAGCGTTTTGGTGATTTTGGTCGTTATCAATATGTTATGTTTTCAGAATTCAGGATAAATATACTCTCATCTAATGATACAGTCAGAAAAAAAAATTTAAACATTTGACGGATGCTGGGTTCCCTAATTTTTCTTAGTCTTGTAATATAATAATTTAGTGTTAAAGCAAAAAAAAAAAAAAAAAAAAATTGAGTTTATTATATTTTATAATAGTTATTTAATTTAAATCCTAATTATTATACAACGATGCGTATAGTTAATCTTAGCTATTGTGTTACTTATTATTATCTTTCTTAAAGGATCACCTCATATTTAATATATTATTACTTTAAATTTTAAAATTTATCTTCAAATAACTACAATAGCTTTACAGGCGAAAGGAATACATTAATTTGGTATCAACTGGTAAATATTTCACGATTGGAAAAATGTTGTAAAATAGATAAATTGTTAAAAAATGAAACACCAAAATTTAGTGTGTGAATATTATATGCATGTAATTTGAATTAGAAGGCCTTTATTTTTTAGAGACTTGTTTATTGGATTTCCTGTCGTTAAAATAAATTAGACTTTTCTATTAATTTATGCTTTATACGCGGCCCACTAGTGGGGGGCTCTGACAGCCGAAGCGGGTGGAAGGCATTATGTGGAGGGGAGATGTCATTTACTCACATACCCCGTATGGGGACGGGAAGCGGGGAACCCCTCGTGAAAACCCAGATATAACCAAAGAGCGGGGGTTCGGAGACCCTCCCCGGAGGGGGGGAAAATAGTGTCCTACCCCGTAGTTCCCCGAAGGCCGAGAGACCCCATCCTGCCATCGGGGCGGTATAACCTTGGGTATTCTTGTAGTAAATAAAAAAAAAAAAGAAAATTTATAGAAAAACATTTATTTTAACGAGAAATCCAATAAAAGTCTCTAAATAGGCCTCTAATCATTATTACTATAATTATTAACTCATAATTTTTTTTTTTTTTTTTTACATTTTTCCTATGTGAAAATTTTTAACTCGGAATTCCAAAAATGTATTCCTTTTCGGCTTTCGCTGTAGCTAGTCAAACCCATACTGTCAAATATTTTTTTTTATTTATTTTCCTTTTTTTTAATTTAACATTTTCATAGAGTGAAAAATGATCCAAAGGCACTTCCAGCAGAATGTATTCCGTTTAACTGTAGCATTAATAGTTTTGAGATACATATGATGGCTAATCGAGACGCCTGACATATATATAATATATAGGAGTATTAAGCTGTTCTTTATATATATCATCTTTCCGTTAAATTTATATATATATATACTTATATTATATATTATATATACATATAACTTATGTATATATATATAATGCACATATATATAATATCATAGTCATATTGGTCTTTATATAATATTCCGTAATTTAATACTTATTAGCTTGGTAACTCTTCCTATAATATTATATTCTTATTATGCGACAAAGTTTACTTAACGCCCCACCACCGCCGGGATAACGGGAGCTCTGGGGATCAAAAATAAATTTTCACAGGTAGTCTATCTTTATGATGACATAAATAGATGTTCTAGGGTCGAAAGAATTTTTTTTTTTTTTTTTTTTTTTTTTTTTGTTTTTTTTTTTTCTTTTTTTTAGGGCGAGATTAATATTATCCGTCTGGTCTTTTTGTGTCATAATTCTGTAAAGGTAATTACATGCGCAATGCTCAGGGGCTCGGAGGCGAAAGGGAGACACAGGGAGGGAAGACCGTTATTTTCCATACCCCGCGTAGGGGAGCGGGACATGAGGAACACTTGCGACACCCAAAATACACAACGGGCGGGGGTTCCGAAGAGACCTCAATCTACGCGTGGAGGGGGGAAATAGTCCTATCCCGTAGTTCCCCCCGGAAGGCAAGAGACCCGACTCTCATGCCATCAAGTGGCGGCTATACGCGGGTGGGGGTATTCTTAATTTAAAAAAAAACAAAATCAAAAAACTAAACTTGAAAGTCTATTTATTTTAACGAGTAACCGATATATACAAGGTCTTAAATAGGCTTTCTCGTCATATTACTATAAATTATTAACAAATAATTCCTTTTTCTTTTTTTTTACTTTCCTTTGAAAATTTTCCAGGTATTCCAACATGTATTCCTTTTCCCGCTGATACGCTTATTGTTTGTTCGTCAATTTCCCAATATATTTGACCTATTTTTTTTCTTTTTTTTTTTTTCTGTTGTGGCCTTTTTTTATTTGGCATATAATCCCGTGCTCTCCGTGTACTCCGGTACGCTGCCCTACACTAGAGATTGCAGGGGTGTCCTCAGTTTTTCTCTATGCTACTGCCATAGATGTGCTACACTCTTGTTGAGAACTTTTTGACTTTTCTTTGAACTTCCCTACGCTACGTCACAAGGCTTGCTCTCTGCTGCTTGGGATTCAGTACATCTTTACCTTGATTATTGTCTATAGTTCCAGTAAATCACACTCCTCACGCTGAATTCTTTATTTTGGAGAATTATAGAGTTTTTTTGGCTCTTTTTATCTCACTTGACCTATAGGTATAATAAGAGCTATATAAATATTGTTAATGTCTAAATAAAGTACTGTATTAATTAACTTACTAACCTAGTTATATTAATTATTTATCTTGAAATTCTCTCATTATAGTTATTTGATATTTAATCCATATTTATTAATATTTGGTTATTATTTAATTAACTTAGACTGGTAATCAGATAACTGAAAGATGTACACATAATAAATTAGAGTGACCTTTATTCTGTTATATATTTTATTTAGTAATTTACAGTTTAGTTGGAAACTAAATCTGTTATTTTTAATATAATTCTTTGGATTAGTGGATGCGATCAAAACTTATTCAATGCGATCCATTTATTCTAACAAAGACAACTAACGCAATAAAGGCCTTACAAAGGGAAAAGGGAAATACACTAGGTTGCGAAAGTCACTACTGCGCTATATATATCTTGCGCTGTATAGTGCTGGTTATCTAGAGTTATTGGAAACAATAAAACTAGAGAGCATACAACAAAAAAAGAAAATGTCAAAAACATACATATAGTCCAAGCGAAAGGAATTATAAAATTTTTATCTGAGTGATACATCACTTCTCTGCTTAAATTTTAGTCAGGAAAATGTAAAAAAAAAGAGACAAAATAAATAAAAATTAAGAGAAAAAAAATAATTATTGGCTATTTTTTTTATTTTAGGAGCAGTGGGGACATAACTCACTCATTTCACATATAAATCTATATATGATTAACACTCACTACTTATATCTTAATAACTAGTAACTATATACTTTAATTACTAAATATAGTAAATATAAATTTATATGTTATGATTCAAATATCATATTAATATTATATAATAAAATGATAGATACGATAAAATATATGAATTAATATCATTAATAATGGTAATTAATATTAATTACAAACTTAATATATAATATATAGCTCTATATAGATTATATAATATAATTATATCTTAAATAATATATTAATCAAATTTATATAATAAATATTTTTTACTTTTGGTAAGGTATTAACAACGTGCATCCT
Organism: Trachelipus rathkii; assembly: GCA_015478945.1. Lineage (NCBI taxonomy): Eukaryota > Metazoa > Arthropoda > Malacostraca > Isopoda > Trachelipodidae > Trachelipus > Trachelipus rathkii. Next base: position 28,181 of record JABUQX010107984.1, read on the forward strand.
GGTAAGGTGTTAACTAAAAAACTGTAGGTGTGATGAATATCGATGATCGAACTTGGAGGAAATTTACACAGGGGGAGTGGAGGGTGGGTATTCGTTTATCCTATAAATATACATCGTATAGGGGATGAGGATGCGGAAGGATAACCAATTATACCCTGAGACATATAAATAATATTATATAACTTACAAACCAAATTACCAAATGATAGAACTGGATGATGTTTCCGGTGAGGACCCCTCCCAATGGTGTGGTGGTAGTGGAGAAGTTTGGAAAGTACTAACCAGATCTTAACAATCTTGCATATGATTTCCCACTGGATAGTGTCCACCTGAGATCGTATCAGCATCCCCGCACTCCCGTTAAGACTTATCATGGTTTATCTGAGTTTATAAATTTTGATTAATGATTATACCCTTGGGGTTTAATTCTTTCGTTAAAAAAAAATAAAATGCAAAATATTATATAGAATTGCACTTGCCCTTTTCTTAAATTGTGACAGAAATTTTCATCTGTGACGATAGATAATTCTCGAGATATAAAAGTTATCTCTGATATAATAAAGGGCTGTTCTATTTCTAATCTAGATTTTTTACTAATTAAATTGTATATTTAAAACAATATTATAATAGCATATTTTTATTTATTTCTGTATCTGATTTTTTTTTATACAAATCTCTCCTCCCTTAATTCGTAAGAATACTGCTCAGGTATTCCGTACCACGGTTATAATTTTTGCTCTAATAGAGATTTTGTATTCCTTTTTTCGACTGTATTAACGCCATATTGTGAATATCAGTCTCGGTTTTTCGTTGAGATTTCTTTTTTTTTTTTTTTTTTTTTATTTTTTGTTCTACCAGACAGGAGCAATTAGCATATGTATATAAAGAGAAATTATAAACAGAAAAAAAAGAATCTAATGTTATCTAGCCAGCATGAAAATCTCCACCGCCAATAGTTTATTATTTTTGAACACCATGTTTTTAGCCGAGTGAACTTATGTAGCTACTTTTCTCGTGAGTAAAGAGTTCTGTTTGTGATACCTCCACAAAATATTAGATAAGTTAATCCTCCACTGAGATAAAAGAATTATGTAAGACCATTATATTTGATCTGATATTATTTAACTATGAGTGCAGGGAACATATTACTGTATATTACTTATATATTTTTTTATATTAGATACTTTATATAATATATATTAATACCATATTCATAACCACTAATATTATGATATTAAATACAATTTACTAACTATTTATATCTCAATCACATAAAATAATTAAGTATTTATGCGCTTATATAGTAAATAAAGATACCCATAATTATGATTCCATTAATATATAAATATATAAATAAACTAAAAAATAGGTACATAATGAAAGTCTCTTTAACAGTCCCGTCTCTCGTTAATAGTGTAAATAATAAATGAACTTTATATCAAACGTAAGATAAAGATATAAAAAAGAATTTTATTTGATAATTTGAAGGATAAATTTTATGAATTATTTTATTTATTTCGTGGAATCTGTAAGGAGCTAGTTTCTTAATGAAATTCAGTGAAATGTGTTAACGTGTTAAACGTCTGTCTTGAAATACTTACTTGACATTTCCCTGACATTGTGCAATTTCTTAACCATAGAAGATTAAATTAAAGAAATATATGGTAAATAAGATATATATATTCGTCAGCATCGTCTAATTCAACCCTATTCATTGAACCAAATTTCAAATGATATATTTAAAATATATATATATATATAATATATATATATATATATATATATATTATATATATATACGGTATATATATATATATTTAAAGAAGTTGTTGAAAATAAATTTGTAAACAATATTTTAAAAATTATTGTAATTATATTAATATATAAGTTCAATTAAAAATAATTATGTAGCATAAACAGAATTTGTAACTAACTTAAAGAATAAACTTTAAAACCTTCAAGAACAATTCTCTCTATATATCCCATAAATATTTGAAAAAATGTCATATTTTGGTTGGTTGTATATTTGTAAAAATCATTGGAAAGGATTCGAATTCGGATTCGAAAAATTTTACACATTCGGATTCAAGATTTTTTATGGATTCGGATTCGGATTCGGGTTCGAACATTTCCACACCACACGATTCGGGATTCGAATTCGAATCCAAAGGTGCTGGATTCGCCCATCATCTGAAATTATATACTATATATATATAAATATATAACATTTATTGATATATATTATTATAATATATAATTTATTTTATATATTAATAATAATATATTAATATATTGTGTATATATTATCTCTACTATTATATTTTGAGTTTTATATTATGATTTCTAATTTTAATTATTTGTAAATCATTAAAAAAGTAAAATTTGATGATTTTTTAAAGAAAATACTTCGGATTTTTGCCGATGAACGAGACGATTATCGTCCATCACTAGATATATATATTTATATATATATATTTTATATAATAATATAATATATATATATAATATATATATATACTATATATTTATAATAATATATATAATATATAATATATATATATATATACTATTATATTATATACACCGTCAAATGGGGGAAAACTGGTAAATATTAGGCTTTTTTTTTTTTTTTTTTTCGTCATGAAAAATCAAAAATTTCAAGTTAAACCATAAATTAAATTTTTTTTTCAAATTTTAAACTTCTTAGAATCTTAAATTAAGAAAATATTACAAATGTGAAAATAAATATTATTAATAATTTTTAAAATTTTATAGTTGAAAATTTTGTGTTTGGGGGAATTTTTTTAAGGGGAACCTCTCTTTTCCCCTAATTTAATTTTATGTTTCTTCGTACGTTTGTGACTTACTAATTTAATTAATAAAAATATGTAATACAAGTATTAAACGTGTAATTTGGGTAGAAAAAAACATGTAAAACTTAAACTTTACTAGCATTACTGAGCATCATATTTTTTGGTATAACTTTACATTACTGTACGCCGATTTCTCGAGAACTACGATACCTACAAGAAAACCAATTACATATTTAGAATCAGCTTATAAAGCTTATTCGTGAAGTGTTCTAAAAAAAAAAAAAATTATATGTATATAAATAAATAAAAAAAATTTATTATTATTTTTTTAACAACATTCCAGTAATAAGCTTTATACGCGGATTCCAAATATGTAATTGTTTTTTTTATAAGTATCGTAGTTCTCGAGATATTGGCGTACTATAATGTAAAGTTTGGCCTATTTTTTTACGTACATAATTATCAAAAATATAATACATAACACACGGTAATATAATACATACCTAGGTATTTATACTTATATTTATATAATAAAGGGAAATATATTATTAAATCCACTAAAAAAAAAAAATTATTTTACATGAAGTTAAATAGTACCAGTTTTACCCCCAAAGTGAAAACACTTAATAACTTAAAAAATATCACTAAATACAATTACATACATGGAAACTCTTAATTTCACACCTTTTTATATGCTGTTAATGCGAAATGATGATCTCTTCAGTCTTAGAGATTGTGCAGACTTTAAAATTTTTTTGGCAATTTTCAAAAAAAATTTTTTTAAATGGTGGAAATTTTTTTGACTTAGTTGTAATTTATTAGATTTAATTTTGAAATAATATTAAAATATAGTCTTTATCTACCAAAAAAACTTCCCCAATTTCATAACGGTTGTCATTATGAAAATATATAGGACATTTTCTAAACTTACCAGTTTTACCCACCGAAACCAGTTTCCCCATTGAACGTAATATATAATATATATTATATATTTATATATATATATAGTATATATAATATATATTATATTATATTATATATATATATATAATATATATATAAATATGGTGATATTTTGTTTAAAACCACAAATATCTCGATCCATATCTCAAAAACTACAATACGCTACGGGAAAAGGAATACATTGTTGAAACCCCCCCCCCCCCCCCCCCCCCCCCCCCCCCCCCCCCCTCCGTACCATTATCAAACAAATAACTAAACCAAAAAAAAAAAAAAATCTCAAAAACACAAATAGCTATAGCTAGAGAGAGGAATACATTTTGGAATCCTGGTAAAATTTTTGTACGGAAAATGTAAAAAAAAAAAAATAAAAAAAAAAAAAATAAATATTGGCTATTTTTTTTTAGGAGCAGGGGACATAGATATAATATAATATATATATTATATTATAATATATAATATATATAATATAATATAATATATATATTATATATAGTATTATATATATATTATATATATATAATATATATATATATATATATATATATATATATATATATAATATATTGAGTTATTATATATATTATATATTATTTGTAAAGGATATTACACGGCAATGTAGAGAGCTCGAGCCGACGGGAACACAGGGGTACGTTTTCCATTACCCCGTAGGGGAAGGGGCGTAGGAAACCCCGCGACACCTAAATCCAAAAGAGCGGGGGTTCGGAGACCTCCCCGGAGGGGGAATTAGTCCTACCCGTAGTTCCCGGAAGCCCGAGAGACCCGAACTCCTGCCATCTTTGCGGTATCCCTTGGGGTATTCTTTATTAAAAAAAAAAATTAACAATAATAATGTCTATTTATTTTAACGAGTAAACAATTATAGAAGGTCTTAATAAGCTTTCTCCTTATCTAACCTATAATTACTAACAATATTTTTTTTTTTTTTTTTTTAAACATTTTCCGAAACTAAAATTTTACCAGATTCCAAAAAGTGTATTGGCCTTTTCGCTGTAGCTTTGGGTAGTTTTGACGAATATATTAAATTTTTTTTTTATTTATTTATTTATTTTTTTTTTTATAATTTTGCAATAAACATATTACCAGGATTTCAACAATGTATTCTTTTTTCCTGTAGCTATTGTAGTTTTTGAGATATGGATTGAAGATAGTTTGGCTTTAAACCAAATTTCACATATATATATTACTATAATATATTATATATATATATATATATATAATATAATAATAATATATATATTATATATATATATATATATATATATATATATATATATATATATATTATATATATTATAATCACAGAGGTGGGCACCGTTATGAGAAAGTAACGCCGTAACTCCTTAATCGTAACTAAAAAAAAATTAACGACGTTAAATCATTAAAGCGTTTATCCGTAAAGAATGTAGCGGAAGTTAGCGTTAATCGTTAACATAACCGTTTTTCAAAATATGTCGACTAGTATAATTAATTTTAATTTTCTTTATTATTGATTGCCATTTTCAATTATTTTAATGAAAAAATTATATATATATATATATATAGTATATATATATAATATATATATATATATAATATCTATATAATATATATATATATATATATAAATATAATATATATATTTATATATATATATATATATATATATATATATATATTAGGGATGTACCCCGATAGTATCGGTATCGGTATCGGTAGTATCGGCCATTTTTGATGGTATCGGTATCGGTTAAAATGCCGATACTTCTTACTTTTTTTACTTTTTGGGTGAAAATTTGAGAAACTTTTAGATTCAATAATAAATCTTTTTTGATATAGATAGCTAGTAATTTTTGTTAATGTTTTTTTTTTCCTCGATTTCCTTTTTAACTTAAGATTTTTAGCCGTTTCTCCAACTTGGTCCTTAGCGTACAATTTACCTATTTGGACAGCCTTATAAATTATACAGATTTATCTACTTTTTTAGTTGTCATAAGTAATTTTTTTTTTTTTTAACGCCAAATTCGTGAGAGCCATGTGAGTGCCGTGAGTGGTTTTTAACTTTCTGGACTTATTCATATTTTAGATAGTTTGCGGTAAATAGGGTTTTAATCGTTTTAAAAATTTAGGTTTTTCAGCTTACGACATAATTTTCCTCATTTCACCTTTGGTTTTGTCTATTTGTTTCGTCTGTTTTTTTTTTTTTTTTGTGATGGGCGTGTGCGTGTGCGTGTGCGTGTAATATAGCAGTTTTGCACAGGCGTGGCTTTCTTTTGACTTTACCAACATCAAAGGGCTTTGCACTCTTAACTCTGCATCCATGGAACTGCTCTCTAACACTTAAACCTAATGTTTGCCTTGTCTGAGAAACCAGATGGCTAAAATTCATTTTTAAACTAGTTTAATATATCCAACTATAACTTATTTTATAATTTCCGTTTGAAAGGTAGAGTATGTTGGCCTATGTCAAAGTATAAACATCCTATATACAACACGTCTCGAAAATGTCGAATCTCTTAACTTGGATGTTCTTTGGCTTAAAATCTTTCTTCCTTCTACACCAATATCTTGTGCTCTGCTACTGTTCTCCTAACAGAACAGATTTTCTGCCTTTTTTGATTACCTTACTACCTTCTCACGAGACTGTTATATCTTCTCATACAAATACTGAGATCCTCTATTTGGGGATTTCGATGTACACAAAACTGAATTGTTGGGTTCCTGTCGTACTGATTTATAGTTGGGAGGAAGCCGAATCATTCACTATTCTTCTAAACGATCTGGAGCAACTGATTAAATCACCTACACACATTCCGGATCGTCCTAACCGATTCTTGAACACACCTGACCTATGTTTCACCCACTAGTCCTTCTCTTCTATAAATACTCACCTTTCGCTCCTACCGTTAAATCTGACCACAACTTATATCACTTAATTTAATACTTTCTCTCGCACTCTCCATCCTGCTCTATGCGGTTTTTTCTGGCACTTGATCGGGCGATTGGGGCATTGCTTGCTTCTCTACGCTAACTATAATTAAAGTGAATGCTTTGATTCTTAAGACGCTTTCAGATTCTGCCGATAAATTGGGAACTGTAATCGTTGATTGGATGAGCAAGTTCATTCCTTCCTCGGACTAAATCTTTTTTCTCCTCAAAATCCATGGTCGTCTTGCTGTTCCCGGCCATTCAGGCTAGAGACTATGCTTATCGGGTGTGAAAATTCTCGTTCTCCTTCACTCTTGCATTTTCATTCAGCTAGAAATCGTTGCACGGGACTACTCTTCGACGAGCAGCGGACTTTAATAAGCGAAAGCTGCCTGACCTCCTTGGTTCTCCTACTGACAAATCTCTCTGGCTCTTGCCAAAAACATCTTCTACCCAAACTTCTGTGAATGTAGCGTCCTCTCTTATTCGCTCTGATGATTTTGTTGTTAATACTTCAACTGAAAAGGCCAATCATCTTTCTTTGGCCTCCTATTTTCCTCTAATTCAACCGTGGACGATTCTGGTATTCCTCTTCCTCTCTCTTTCCTTCACGGTGCTATGCCTTTACCTGTCATTTCATTTGATCGGGTGCTTGAGGGTCCTTGAAATCTATGAACGTTCGGAAAGCGGGTGGCCCGGATTGCATTCCTCTCCGAGTTTTTGAAGGAAGTGTGCTTCCGTGCTGACCCACCCCTCGTTCAACTATATCTCTATGCCTCAATACAGCACTTTCCCTCAGTGTTTGGAAGCGCGCATATGTCCCACCTATTCCGAAAAAATGATGCCGCTTTGAATCCTTCTAACTATCGCCCTATAGCTCTCACTTGTATTCTTTCTAAGATCTTTGAACCCGTCTCACTCTCAACTTCTTAGATATCTGGGAATCTCTTCCCTTCTTCCGTTACCAGTACCGCTTTCGGTGCTCGAGGATTACTGGCGATATACACTTTCCTATTTTAACAGATTATGGTTTTCCGCCCTTAAGGAACTATGGGAAGACTTGTGTGTGGCGGCTTGACATATCCAAACATTTGACTGGGTATGGCAGGTCATTGTTCTCCAAGCTCCCCCCTTTGGGTTTCCTCCTTCTCTTGGCTTACTTATGTCTTAGCTTTTTCTTCAAATCGCTCATGTTGCCTGTGTTTGATCGGGGCGACTTCTTCTTTTTTCTGTCAATAGTGGTGTTCCTCAGGGTTCTGTTTTAATCTCCTACTTTTTCCTGCTCTTCATCAATGATCTTCTCACCTGCACATCTAACTCTATCCCACTCATTGTTCGTGACTTGACCCTCATTCTCAACCTCATAATCAATCTGCTCCTTTTTACTTCTAGAATGGCATCTCGTCTTAAATCTTTCCGATTCTATTACTCGTGATTCTGGATAGAATTTCAAGGTTGGGTCGTCTCAAGCTTGTGAAATTTAATTCTTAAAAACCCAACTTCTACCAATCTCTCTCTCTAAGACACTTAACTTTTTCTATCTCTTTCGACGGGTTCTCTCGTCTCTCTGTTGACAATATAAACATCCTTGGCCTTACATGAACAAAAAAATGTTTTGAAAACCTCAATCACAGTGTTGAATAGGTGCGGGCCTCTCAAAGAAACTGGGAGTCCTGTTTAGAGTGCGAGACTTTTTTTTTCTGTTCTCAGTTACTCACCTATACAAGGGTCTCATCCGCCTTGTATGGAGTACTGCTTCATATCTGTGGGGGGACGGGGTCTGGTTTCATCCGCCTTTTGGATAGGGTCGAGTCCAAAAGGCAAAAGACTTTATAAACTGTCCTGTATTTTTTAGTTCACTTCTGAACCCTGTTATATTTGTGCGGCATGAAGATGTTGGTGCTTATCCTTTCTAATAGGTACTTGTAAGGCACGTGCTTGAGGGAAACTCCCACTCGCGTACACACACCTTTACGACGCCCTCGTAGCACAAGGGTGTGCTGTGTCGGCCATGATTTGTGTGATGTTAGTAACTTCCAGACTGGTTTAGCTGCGTGCTTTCTTCTCTTCCCTGCACCTCTGTTCTGTGGATTCTCTTCCATCTTTGTGTTTCCTACTCAATTAATTTCCCTACATTAAAGCCTGCGTCTGTGCTTATCTGCGTAATTTGCGTAGATGGATTTTGAGGCGTTCAACACCCACTCCTGAATAGGGTTCTGCCTGTGAGCGGGGGACAACTGTAAAAAAATAAATAAATAAAGGTTCTAATAAGGAAATTCCTTAAGCTAGCTGAAACCCACAAGAATGGAATCTCCGACGGAACCACTTCGAGAATGCATTAAAATAGCATAACCGAGAGCCTGCTTGCTTGACAAAAAAAAAAAAAAAAAAAAAAAAAAAAAAAAAAAAAAAACCAAAAAAATCAAAAAAGAGACAGAAAATGGAAGCCCGCCTATCTGCAACGCCTGGCCAACCAGCACGATAGTGGACATGCTGGCTTTTCACAAATAAACCTACGTGAAGATGAGGATTTTTGGATATGTTAAACTTTGATAAGTTCATGGCCAAAATTGCATTGACATCTCAATTTTCACCTTCAAAGGCAATACACCAGGGAACCCTCATCCGAAAAACTGAAGAAGAACAGTCTCAAGGAGGCCAAAGATAATTCAAATTGCAGTCTGTGAAAGAGGAGGTGAGGCTCTACGAAAACATGAGATGCTGCTTACAGAAGAGAATCCTTTCATGCCGTTGCATGAAAAATGGGCCAAGGTTTCAATATTAATCAGTCGCTGCAAGCTAATTATCAGCACCTCCTTCCTCAGTCGAGAGAGAGCGTATTTATGGTGTAGGTTAGGTAGGAAAGTAAACACCCCAAAAAGGAACGTCTCGCCAGATAAACATAAAAGCTTAATATTTTTGCATCAACACAATTTGTGAATTTTTGAAATCGAGTATTGAATGATTGAGTCAGTAAAGGAGTTATTTTTATTATGTCATCGTTTTGAGTTATAGCGTTTTTTTTATTTGAACTTTTTCGGCTGATTAATTGAAGGTCTCTTCTTTCATTATTTTTAATTCTTTATATTGTGTCTAGTTAAAGAATCTTCTTGTAAATGTAATCATGTTAAACATAAAAGCTAGTAGCTAACTTTGTTATTACTTACTTGAAAATGGAAATGAATAATTTTTTTAATAACAACAAACTAAGAGCTGTAGTAATGTGACATTGGCTATCAAAAGCCGATACAATACGATACAAATCGTAATGTAAATATATCTGGTCACAAAATATCAATATGAAAATATAAATACTAAGTTCTGGGTTTGTACAGGGGATGCAATCTTGAGTTGCCTGCAGTGCACAAACAAATTTTCTATCTTATTACTGTGTATTTATTATATAATTAAAGTATCGGTAGTATCGGTATCGGTATCCGCACCTAAAAAAATAGAGTATCGTATCGGTAATCGGCCTCTTTTTCTGGTATCGGTACATCCCTAATGTAATATATATATATAATATATATATATATATTATATATAATATAATATATATATATATATTAATATATATTATATAATATATATAAATATATAATATATATATATATAATTATCATATAATATATATATATAATTATATATATAATATATATTATATATATATATAATATATATATATATATATATATATAATATAATAATATATATATTATATTATTATTATTATATATATATATATATATATATATTATATATAAATTTATTATAAGAAATAATAAATATAAAATAATAATATATAATATATACATAATAATAATAATAATAATAATAATAATCAATCTAGTATATAATAATATCCGCTAACAATATTAAATAATGATATGAAGCCTTATCAGCTTAAATAATTTTTGGCTTTGACCTAGCCTGATACTTTGCCGCTTGCCAAGAAACTTCCAAAGCGTAAATACTTAATTAAATACTTAATAAAAAATTAATAAAAATAATTGGATATACCAACTTACAATTTTTAAGGAAAGATCCAATTTTGCTTCGGGCTGAGCCAATTTTCCACCCCCCCCCCTTAAAAATGGACATAAAAATTCGAATTTTCAGCCGATTTGACCCTTATAAACCCAAAACTGTAGCTTTTTCTGACGTCTAAAAACGTCGTTTTTTAGTGTTTTTTCCTGTCGTCTGTAGTCCATTGCTTTGGTATTGTTCAATTTTTAAAAACGTGTTTTGACATTTTTTCGAAAACTCCTAAACTATTTGGTAAACTGACTTCAAACTTGAAAATACAAAGATTTGAACTATAATCTAAAAGTGTAGGAACAGAATTTTTGATATTTGGCCGCCTTATTTGAGCATGGTCGACTTTTCAAACCTAACATTTTTGGGTTTCCAATTGAAAATTGGGATATTTTTCAGCTTTTATCCGATCTGCAATGAAATTTTCAGGACAATTTGTAGTCGGGGGGAGATCGCAGCACCTTTTACTTAGATAATTTCTTTGTAATATGCAGTAGTTTTGGATTTGTTCTTGGAACAAATTTTCAAAAAAAAATTGAAATTTTTTAAAAATTTTCTTTTGAGTATAGAAAAAAAATTATCTAAGTAGAAAAGGTGTATCTCGCCGTTTATACAAAGCCCTGAAAATTTGATGTTGATCGGATAGTAGAAAAAAATATAATATTTCACTTCTTCAAAAATTCAAACTCTTGAAAAAGTGATATATATCTTTTTTTCTACTTATCCGATCAACATCAAATTTTTCATGGCTTGTATAATCGCGCGAGATACACCTTTTTTTACTTAGATAATTTTTTTCTATACTCAAAAGAAAACTTTTAAAAAATTTTCCCAAAATTTTTTTTTGGAAATTTGTTCCAAGAACAAATCCAAAACAATAGCTGCACATACAAAGAAATTTAATCTAAATAAAAAATTGTGTATCTCTTCTACTCAAAATGTCTTGGAAATTTCATAGCCAGATCGATAAACAAAAAAAAAAATATCCCAAATTTTTTAATTTGAAACCCCAAAATAGGTTGGTTTTTGAATTTGAAGTGAAATGGGGTAAAATATCAAAATTCCGTTCCTACAATTTTTTTCGATAATACCATCTTTGTATACTTCAAGTTTGAAGTCGTTTCCAAAAATAGTTTAGGAGTTTCGACAAATGTCAGAAACATAGGTTTTGAAAAATCTCAAATTCAAAAGAAGTGACTACAGACACAGAAAACAACTCTAAAACGACGTTTTAGACTTTCAGAAAAAGTTACAGTTGGTGTTTAAATGGGTCAATAATCGGCTGAAAATTTCCGAAGTTTATGTCCATTTTTAGGGGGGTAAAAATTGGGCCTTAGCCTGAAGCAAAAATTGCCGCCACCCCCTTAAAAAAATATCGTTTTTTTTATATATTACAAACGTGCTCTTATGTTAAATGATCATTCCTAGTCACAAAAGAGCAGTTCAAGTAACGAACGAAAGAAGTTAATGATTCATTGAACAGGCAAGAGTCACCACTATCTTTTTTTCTTCATCGAACCAATAAGAAATAGGTACATCATAAGAAAAACTATTAAGACATTATAAAAGAGATTATAACCGTGTAAGCATAAACACATTGAGCATTGAGAGGAGCGTTTAGGAAATTTGGGAAAAAAAAGTATATCTTGTTATGGAAATCGAATAATAAAAGGTAAAATCTTGATAAGAAATATTTGGGAAACCCGTAAATTAAGTTAACGGTTACCGATGTAGGCGAAAATTTTAAACAATCGTTAATAGTCCGACTTCTTTCGAAATTAAGAAGCGTTAAAGAGTTAACGAAAAAAATTAACGAGTTAATTACCGGATTAACGCTTTATGCCACCTTTTGGTAAATCCCGCCGTAATCTTTTAAAAATATAACTTTATAATATTAATATATATATATATATAATATATTATTATATATATATATATATATATATATACTATATTTAAGCCAAGGTATTTATGTTAGCAAGGCTTTTAGGGTAAATAACTAATCGTGGTTAGTAGTTTAAATTCCTTATTGTCACCCTTTTATAACATGAACATATTATTGAAAGAATATTTCTAAGCATTTAATTACAGTAAATCTATATTATATTCAAATTAACTCTAAAACATTTCTTATTCTAAAAATACAATCGTCCCCATTACAATGACAGTTACAATAGAATCTAGGGCACAACCCATCTTTCGCAGCAAAGAGCAGAAAGGGGAAAGTCCCCTGAATATCGTAACAATAAATATTTTCTGTAAAACATCATGAGCATCATATGTACATTCATATTTCTATTAGTCTACTAGATATATTATATGATGCTCAATAATAATATTGATCACCTACCAATATGGATTATAAAGAATTTGAATTTATGCTATGGCAACAGAACGATTTTATTGATACAATGGCGTCAATAAATAATATTATAAAGCATAGTGGAAACTTCACAAATATAATATAAAAGTTTTTAAGCACTGAGTTGCTTAACCTATTTAAATGAAAAGTATATTATAAAACAAAATTTAAAATAATATAATTCAAATGAAATTATAAAACAAAATTTAATATAATATAATCACATCACAATATAAAGACACCCGCCGATAACTGAAGACAAGTGACTCAATTTATTTAAGGCGTGGAAATGAAGAGTCACATTTGATTGACGCAGGAATAAAGTCACTACTTTATATAAGCTCCCTTCCTTACTTTAAACAATGGGAACTTATTAATTAAAATGTCCTTTTAATTAATTTGTTGGTCAATCAAATGTACACTAACAATTTCACAATTTCATCTTTAAATACTCTACTGAGATTTGAAGATAAAATTTTGCAAAGATGATAGTAAAAGAATTGAAAGTGTATGTTGTTATCTGTAATTGCTCCATAAGTTATTCAGTTAGTCGATCAGTAATTGTCATCGTTAAGGAAAGTATAAAATAATTAGTAAGCAATTTATTTAATAAAAGAATGATGCATTTTTATTTGATTTAAATTTATTAAAGCATATACTGTTTATTATGAATTTAATATAAAGAATTTTCCAAGGTGCATAAACTTTTTATAAAAAAAAATCCAAGCTAAATTAACAATACTAGAATACTAATACGATTAAAGCGTAACATATAAAGCAGATGCATAACCCTATAGTGAATTAAATCAATCATGCAGTCATGAACATATATTTTGTTTTTCTATTTTCTCAAAATTTTTTCTATTTTATTTTCTTTTTCTAGTAATAACCATCATAAAAGTCGTTAAGTTATAATTAAGGTAACATATAAACGTATAAAGATTACAACCTATTGGACAATTACTACTAGTACATAGATAGTACAGACAGAAAAACTCACATCGTAAGTATCTTAAATTTAACAATGACCTAATAGAACGGACACGGATAATAGTACTGAAGTACATACTCGATAAACATTTACCTAATAGGACGGACAATAACACTTACAGTAGTAAGTTGCATCGACAGAAGAACTCACAAATACATAAGTGTAATTGATAACATGTAAAACATAAACAATGTCGCTAATTCTAACTTCAAACTCAACATGGAAGACATACACAATGTTATCAAACATGTAATGTAAGACTTACAAAGTTTTATCAAACTAATAAAGTTCGAAAACTTAAAATAATTTGTGGAACATAAAAAAATTCATTTTTATGAAAGCAAAAGAAAAAATCTATATAGCAGTATAATACAGAATTAATGAATTGTAAATTCAGTTATATGGAACACGGTAAACGATTTTTTATGTTCCGGGG
>JABUQX010107985.1:0-7500 GCA_015478945.1 Trachelipus rathkii
AAATAATAATATTTTCACAGGGTTACTGTATGTTGCACAATTAATAATTGATATAAATAATTAAAATTTATTCCATTTATCAATAATTAATTTATTTGATAAATGAATCTTAAAAATCAAGAAAATTAAAAATAATCAATAATAAATTATCAGCAGGAAAAAATAAATTTGGAAGGTTTAAAAAACTTTCGAAAAATATAAGGAAAAAGAATGTAAAATATATATACAAGTAAATAAAGAAACTTTGGGAATAAAAAATATCCTCATTATATTTGTATGTTTGGCCTGAACTAAATACAAAGATACAAATAAATTCTTACCATCGCTCTTACTTGCTTTTAAGTGTAAAGTATGTAATTAATATACAATTTCTACAATATAAAAACTACATATAAACCAAATAATTAAAGTATTCAAATTAAGAAAGTATTAAAATTTAATTGAAAACAATAAAATGCAAGGTTGAAACGCAAAAATTCATTCGATTTACGTGTAGGGTAAATAAATAACTTTAAAATAATTTTTTTTAAACAATTAAACTTTTGAAAATTTTAGTTAACATTAAATGAATAATGTGATAAGTCCACGTATCTAATTAAAACATAAAAATGTTTTATCAATAAATTATATGTTTTTATACTTAAACTCGGGTCAAATAACATAAGGGTTAATACATACAAAAGGAAAACCAATGTAATTGTTAAAAGCTGATGTTAAATTACTTTGGGTTGATACCATCAAACAAATCGTAGGTACACTCTGTGAGTACATACTTGCAACATTAAACGGGTAAATACCCCTGTGTTTTGCTACATTTTTGGTTGGTCCTTGTGGTTGTAATATTAAGGAGGGAATTTCGTAAGTCTCTGGGGTGGCAAAAGTTCATAATATTGTGTAATCTAAAGGTACTGGTTTAGAGCATAAGTCTATGAATCTAATACTTAGGTTTTTAAAAATTTCATTTTAAACGAACAAATCACATTTAGGGGTCAATCCCATATCTTAAAGGATCCTTAGACCCTAAGGAGCATTGGGGGAAAAAATCTATTTGTGCTCTACATACTGGAAAAACAATATAATCGTGGCTAAAGTGTATGTTTACTAACTCAAGCCTCACTGGATCCACCCTGTGCAGTACCGCTACATACAAATCACTCTTTGCTTAACGGACCTTTTTTCATAAAATTTCCTTAAAAAGTTTAGTAGAAAACAAAGTATATTACAAACACCAGTTGCTATAAACAAGTCCTTCCTCCTTTCTCGTCCTCATTCTTTTTATTGTTATAACTTCCTATAGATTCTAATTTTAATTTTGCTTCACTTTTCCTGGTTTGAGTTAACTACACGACCCAGTACTCCGACCATCATTGTGAATGAGTCGCTTATGGGGCTTCGTCCCGAACTTCGTCCCGAACGCTCCTTCATCCCATGACTCATTTTATTTTAAGTAAAAGGTGTATATGTATATATTATATATATATATATATATACTATAGTACTATATATATGATATATATATATATATATATATATATAATATATGCTATATATATATTATATTATATACATACTATATATAATACTATATAATAACTATAAGTATATATATAATCTATGTTGGATGTGTGTGGTGCTATGTATGATGTGGTGTGTGTGCGCGGGTGTGTGGTTGTGTAACCGTGTAATTTGTAAGTAGTATAGTGTTATGTGTGTGGTGGTATGGATAAGCGTTTACTTCTCTCTCATTATATATATAATATATATTATATATATATATTAGTATATATATAATTAATATATAATATATATAAAATAATACTATATATATAGATATAATATATATATAAAAAATGTAATTGTAAATTTAGTAATGCAACTCTGTTTAAATCTTGAATAGGTAAATATACGAAAATTAAGAGTAGTGTGAAGTCTCTCCCTCTCTCTCGTGTATATATATATATATAATATATATATATATAAAGTATAATATATATATATATATAATATAAAATATATATATATAATAATATAGTATATATACTATATATATAATTAAAGTATATATATATATATAATATATATATATATATATATAATATAGTATTATAGTATAAATATATATATATTAAACGCAATATACCTAAATCATTTCCAATTTCAATTTGGAAAGTATAATAGAGCTAATTCCCAAATTCTTTTGTTATGCATAAAATTCGCTTATATGTAAAGGACTAAAATGTTTAAGTTAAGGCTATTCAATAGTATTTATCATTAATGTACCAATACATTGCCAAGCGTTAGGGTCGAGTGCCAGTGACTGGTAGAGGTCACTTTTTAAATCCCGCAAATTAATGTTATTCCTTACTGGTGAAATAACGAATCAATTAGATAGAAGTTGATATTATTGCACACCATAATTAAGTAAATGTAAGCCTAGTACACATGGCTAGTAATATAAAATTATATGTTGTGACCACTCCTTAAAGAGGATCCAAGGGGTTCGGGATACCTGTCCGTAAACACATAAAATGAAACCAATATATAATATATTAGTATAGATAATATATATATACTATATATATAATATATAATATATATATTATCATATATATATACTATATAATTCATATATTAATATATATATAATATATATAGTATATATACTTCTTCCCTTCCATCTCTTATTTTGCCAAGATGGGAGTAAGGAGCCGCTACAAGCAATTCGAAAAGAACGCAGTAGGAGAGCTCATGACAAATTCGAAAAGAAAGCCCTTACTGTCCTCTCCATACCCTTAATTGTGAAAGTCCGTCACATGACAGAAAACCCACCCTAAAGCTTCAATGGACCGCGACGGAACCCCACATGGTAAATCGTCAATTGTAAGGGTTCACCTGGGCAAAGGCCACAACCATGCGCCCCCATACAAAACCCCGCCATTCTCTCCTATCATGGACCTTTTATACTCGCCTCTGCCAAACCCACATTCTCTCCTCAGACATTCGTTCACCGTACTCAACTCGCCACTTCTCTCGTCTCGCCGCCGTCCGGTCCCAACACACCTCCACTATTACATCCGCTTAAATCAACGACTAATCAATTCACCTTTCCAGTGACCAAACCATTTCAACATATTTCATTATTCTTCATTTACTCCTTTCTTCACAGCACACACACAACCTCTAATACGTTCATTCCTCATTTATTAAATTCTTCTCTACACCTAGCATCCCCAGATTCCATGTCTGAACACATTGAATTAAGATCTTATATTTCTTCTGGTTTATTGTTTGGCTGCCTAAGGTGCACCCTTTACTACTAACATACCTCATGTAAGACTCTAGCGACTCAAACTTAGTCCTTTTACAACAACGAATTTTAATTGCCCCAGCAACTCCTGGCCATTCACCAACTTTCCACTACACTCTGCAATCATCCGTTTCTCATCCAACACAATACCCCTAAATATTAAAACTCAAGACACTTGTTCCAGCAGCTGCTCACCATCTCAACATAACTTCAACTGAGGACTTGTTCTCACTTACAACCATAACTTACTCTTATCTATCGTTTACTTTCAATACTCCCCTTTACATACCCGCCAAATCTCCTCTCTACCAATCCTCTTCAAACTCCTTCAGATTTCGCCACACAGAACCAAATTTTCCGCATATAATAGGTAGGGCATTCCTCCACTCATCTCCCATTCTTCTCATCATATGAACACTCAATTCCCTACCATCCCATCCTCGAAGTCTTTCTCATAAACACCGCATCGAATATCTTAAATTCATAAACAAGAGGAGAGTAGCATGAGACCACAAGACCCTGCACTCCCATAATCCTAAAACAATCACGAGTACATTTTTTATCATGTACCACTCTATTAAGTCTTTACTACATGCGATTCACTTATTCGTCATACATAATCTTGATTCCATCAGAAGCATACCACCAAACACCATAGTATCTCAACCTGCCATATGCTAAAGCTTCCCCTATTAACTTTATCATACGCCTGTTGTAAAATCCATAAAACCTAAATTATAATTTATCTTCTTCTCCCTCTTTCTCCTCAATCATGTTCGTATTCATTATATAAAGATTCGATCGACACATCCTCTCCCACTTCCAAACTGCAACCTTGGCTTTCTTCACCAGATATAAGCAATTCCGAACAAGTCCTCGAGACGTCACTCTTCTCTGCACCACCGAAAACCGTAATATACTTGACAAATCCCTATACAAGCACTGCAATAAACTAGATCCGCCGTATAATTTCTACAGGTTACCCCTTTGCGCACCATTACCATTTTACTAGAGGGACGTAATACCGGGGACTGCTTACAATCAGGAGAGCACTAGCCCTCACATAAACACGCACTAATTATCAACAAGAACTCCGACAATCCAACCATAACTGCATCTCCCTCCGGCTCTTGGATCATATTCACGAGAAGTTCATCTATACCGTGCAGAATGTAGTAATCCGCACTTCTTCAGACTGTCTCACCCTAGCCAGACATGTAAACCCCATTCCTCCTTGAGCATAAACCTAAATCGACCCAAGAAATACCCAATGCTTCTTGGGGAGACCATCAAAACACCGCACATCACTGACACCTCTCAATTAACTTATATTGGTGGGCAGAGTTAGTTCAAAGTATTCTTCAACTCGCCCCGACATCCATTTTCGAATCAGTTACAAAAGCACACAATCCTATTGTCATTATTCTAAAGGCAGATTCCCCCTTATTGGCCATCGAACTGATCGGGACTGCTAGACCCTGGGTAATGTCACCTGCATTCATGCCTCCTATTCGCCAAACTGTTATTTACCTAGTTTTCTCTACGGTAGCACCTTTGAGGGAATTATCTTTTTTTGCGACTCGCTTAATAGTAAATGCCAAGCATCTTCTTATTGTGAACTGCATCATGTCTTTTAGTACATTCCGAGGGCCAGCATTCTTTTTTACTTAACGCGGCTTCATCACCGATCTGTCATCCACCAATTCGCTGTTAAATCTTGATTACTTGCCGACCCAACACATCCAGCACACTTCCTTTGTCACTACTAACAATTGTTCCTTCATTTTGCCCCCAGATTTGTCAGTATCAACTTGTTCACATTCAACGGATTTACTAGCGAGCGAGTGCTCTTAGATACATACTTATCCTTATTGGTGTCTTGCTTGTTCAAAAAAACTTCTCACTCTTAATTTTCCCACTTCCTTCCGGCCGTATCACCTTCCTCTCCAGCCAAAGTAGTTTTTTTTTATTTTACATAGAACAACCTAATGATCCGATAGATACCCATCCCTAAACCCCTCCTGGTAATTTAACATCCAACCATACTCAGAAACATCTCCCTTCTGTCTTCACCAACAAAAATCAATCAGACTTTCACTTGCGGGAACATCGTCTACCGTAACACACTCTATATATTATGTATACTCCTTGGTGTTTAAAGGAAAGGGTAATTTACTTACACAACACACCTCTCTGTCACAGAAAATCAACTCACCTCCTACCATGTCTCATTTTCCCCCGCCACCCCCAAACCACCTGTATACCATCATTTATTTGGATATACTATAATATACTATATGAATATATATAATATAATAGATAATTATATATATAATATATAGTATATAAGATATAGTATATATATAATATGTATAATATAGTATATATAGCTATATAGTAATATATATATTATAACGAATATAATAATATGAATTACTATAGTATACGTAATATTAGTATAGATACAGTATATATATACGGTTATAGAAACGATAAGCATATATAGGATGTGGAAAGGCGAATTTGGGAAAATATACTTTAAGTTCATGGGTTCAGATAAATCTATGGTATAAGGGGATAGGAAGACCTTCTTGGAGAGCACAGACAGATAAAGCAGTCACGGTGAATGGTTTGTAGTGTGTGCAAACAAGAAAAAATTAGGGCCTTCTCATTAAAATGAAATTAATTTTACATAAATTTTTTGAATGACATTCAGCATAAGAAACAAAACTGAGGCAGTAGATAAATGTAAGCGTAACTTCGTAAGAGACAAATATGTATTTAAACAAAACCTTTAATTTGTCATCCTAGAAAACAAGGATTTAAGACCATACATTGAAATTATTATCAATTGTAGAATTTTTAAGAGTTTTATTTTAAACGAGATATATCTGGGAAATTTTCTTTTATACAATAATAATAATAATAATAATAATAATAATAATAATAATAATAATAAAAATAAATAATGATGTATTATTATTATTTTATATAAGGCACAAAACATCTACTAAAACTTCGAAACAAAAATTATAAATTATTCTAAACTTTTTTGATTGGTTATCTAAATAAGTACCTCACACCCTTTTAAATAGTAATAATAATTAGTTATGGGACGATGCCAAAAATAATTTCCAATTCCGACTAAAAAATTTCAAAATTTCCGATGCTGATTCCAATTCGTTGAACAATGCTAAAATAATTTCCAGTTTTTGATTCCGATTCTAACGTAAATTTCCTTTTCGACTCATTCTTCCATAACTAATAAAAAATTTTTATAAATAAAGTTCACACCTCACGGGCATAGCCCTTCAAGAGGGGAACTCGCTAGGTACAGTTTTCACCAGGATCCGAATAGGATTCGAACCCGCGACCTTGCCATGCGACTCCGTCGCTCTACCGTTTGAGCCACGGTAGCGGCAATAACTAATAATAATAAACTCGAAATTTTATGGTTAAAAGAAAAACAAGTACAAACTAATGATATATATTGCATTATAATTATACAAATGCATAAATTTCTATTCATTACCAACAATTAAACTTAAATACAAAAAAAAAAAAAGTGGCAATTCTTTCAAGATTAAACACTATATCTACCATTGTATATAAATTCCTGAAATTTTTTTAATTATTGTATAGAAGAATAAAGCCTTAAAATCTAAAAATTACTTATAAAAATAGAAAAGTACAAAATTCTAAAATTATATTTATATTATATAAAAATAGAGAAATTTATGTACTATTATAAACTTAAGAACTATTGAACAAAGTAATAATAATAATTTTGGTTTATACTGGCCATTTTGTTTCTATTATATATATATAAAAATTTTAAAAATAAAGTTTGTGATGAGTATTTTTTTTTTCATCAAGCACCATCACTTTTTAGTCAACTTTTCCATTCTTTTAAGTTTTAAGGCATCCATCTTGAATCCTACTGGTAACCACCACTATAGTTATATACCTATAAAAAAATTTATTTTTTGATTATTAATATTTTAATTAAAATACATTTTAATATACAAAAAATTAATTAATCTATAACCCTTTCTAATAATTAGTATGATGGTAAGCTTAAGTTTTAAACCTCTACCCTTCCATTTATTGGCGTAACTTGGGAATTTTTGTGGGAGGGTGGGGAGCTGAGAATTTCAGTTAGTCAAATTTTTTATTGACTAAAATTTGGGGTG
>JABUQX010107986.1:0-10000 GCA_015478945.1 Trachelipus rathkii
TAACCGAGAGCATATATAATAATATAAATAAATATTAATATATTATGTATTATAATATTAATATAGTAAGTATATAGTATATTATAGTAGGTATACAGTAGTTCTATTCACCCTTATATAAATATATTACAATGAGGATGTAGTAGTAAATGAGTTCTCTCTTATGGTATTAGTTTAATTAAATTTCACTACTTAAATATTTATTATATTTTACTATACTATATTATAATATAATACGTCTAAATATATTATATTATATATATATATAGGAGAATTATGGCTATAACCTACATTTACATATAATAGGAGTAATGAAGAGTAATATGAACTTCTTATAGGGTAAATATATATTATTTTTACATATACCTATCTAGACACAGGTAGTACTTATTATAAGTACGATTATATAGAAAATATATCTATAATATAGGGGGGAGAATTCTGTGTAATATTAAGTAGGATAATTATATTTATCAACAGTACGTAGGGAGTTCCTATCCTGACCCCTCATCATCACCGGGGTATAGGTAGACTAGTCTATCAGCACCATAGAGAGCTCCTACGTGCGACTTCATGAGAGGCACGTGTAACGGTTGTCCAGGTCATATTAACCTTTACCAACTATATATAGTCGTTTTATATAAAATCATCACTATCCATCATAATCATAGGGCAAGCCCTAATATATATCAATATAATAATTATATATGTAAGGTTTAGTAATACTTTCATCTGGTAATAAAAATATTTCACAACACAAAAATAAATAATTATAGCAACTGTTATATAGTATATGGTACATAATTATAAATAGTGCTCCACTATTATAAATAGAGAAGGAGAATATCTCAATACTATAGGTTATATATTCATATGACTCTCCTCACGGGAATGCCCCTATTCATAGGTTGAAAGGGTGTAATAAGTAATACTTATCTTACTAGGTAAATTATAAATAAACTATATATATATTATATCTAATATATATTAATATACGAAAATATCATGGACTAATGACAATATTCAAATATTAATATACTAATAATGTCAAAGACAGAGAAGAATGAAAGACTTCATCATACTCATTGGCTAATCTTTTCTTCTCATTTCTCTCTTTTTTCTTCTTCTCTCTATAATTATTATCATACGCTATTATATAGTTTGACAGGATTCCAAACAATGTATTCCTTTTCCTAATATCATTTGATATAGTATTATTAATATTACTTATATTATTATATTATATATTTATATTTATATTAATTATATCATTTTATTGAATTGGAAGAAAGTAAATTTATTTAGGTAATTTAAGTATATTTTACTAATTTATAATATAATTATTATTCTTAATATATATAGTTCTATTTATATTAATTATTATTTAGTTAATTAAATCTCATTACTATTATATTATATAATAATAATATATATTTATTATTATTATTATATATATAATATATTGAGTAGGGTAGTGTATATAATTTATAATTACCTAAAATGAGATATGGTTTATAAATTATTTATATTATTATTTAATATTAATTCTTAATATAAATATACATCCTTATAATTATATAAATATTTAGATTTAAGAACTTAATTTATTTATCTAATTAATAATTTATATAGGTGAACAATATAATCGAACGAATGCGTCAAGTATTCAGAGAAAGATTAGTAAGAAATGTCGTTAAAAATTGTTTAAAATATAGTATAATATAAGAAAAAAGGATCGCTAAGCCAAAAATAACCTTATAATAGGTCTTTATCTTTGATGAATTGATCTGTTTTGCTTTACTCTGAACTTTAAATAAGCTTATGCGAGAGCTATTAAAAATGGGTTTAAGTCGATGAATTTAATATAGCTTTAGCCAGTTTTCTACACTCATTTTGTTTGGAAAAATAGATATAAGGATATAAGAACTTTCATAAAATAATACGGGGTTGGCGATAAGAACGTAAGTTAATTAAATTTACTATATTAAATACATGTTTCATGGAATATACTTGCTTCTTATATTATATTTCAGTCAAATGTTTATTCATAATATAATAAAGCTATCTATATAATGTCTAAACTATATAATATCAATTCTAATATATATATATATAACTCTCATATCCATTCAATATTATTATATAACATCTAATATCAATATAGTTTATTATAACATATATATTATATATATATTATTAATTATATATAATAGTATTAATAGTATATTAATATATTATATATATAGAATATATATATAATATAGTTATATCCGTAACTCTCGCACTCTCTAATTTCATTGCTTGCTATCTCTCTCTCTATCTCTATTATATATATTATATATTATATGATATTATATAAATATATATATACTATATATATAGTATATATATACTATATATATATGATATATTAAAATTATAATTATAGTATAATTCACTATTAATTATAATGATAAATGTAAACTACTTAATATAATTTTGACAAGTAGTATATATATAGGTATATGGTATATATAAATATAATATAATATTATCCTGGACTGTAATTTAAATGCAACAAGCTAATAAATGGATTATTCGACAAGCTTTAAACCTAAAATTGAAGTTAACGTCGTTAATATCTTTAAAATTATGAATATTAAACTTAATTTATAAAAATTTAAATATAATACTTATTGGATATATACATGATTATAAAAAGAGCATCTCATATTGTATAATATATACAGCCTTGTTGTGGTCTACTGCAGATGGGTAGACATCTTTATTGAACAAATTTTAATCAAAATTTTTACTGAGCATCTTCGGAACATCATGCTACCTATTAAAATTAGAAAAATTCTGATAACTAGAGAAAGTAATTATATGATTATGAATCTTGTTAAGCTGTCCTAAATAGTTTCGATGCTACTATAACGTAACGCCAAGCCAACCTTCCTCAAATCATTTCTTACCATATAAACATATCGAGATCGGCTATACCTATTATTTTTAAAACTGGGGTGTATTTCTGGAATGCTGTAGTTGGTATATGCTTTCCAAACAGCTTTATTATTAAGGAAACTTAATAAAAATATTAACTTTATATAATAATAGTATAAGAATATAATATTAAATACGTATTTAAATTTTTTAATTTTATTTATGACAATATAATTATTTCGAACATTAAGCTTTATTTGATCACAAAAAGATTTATTACTCCTAAATTTGCATATATATCGAATCAATATAATAATAAAATATAATCATATATCAATCTATATATCAATATATTATATATATATATATATAATCTAATATATTACTTAATATATTATATAACTAATATAATATAATAATATATATACTATAATATAATAATATATATATATTATAAATAAATTTATCATATATAATATTAATATAATTATTATTATTATATATAGTATATATAATAAAATATATACTATATTTAATATATATATAATATATATATGATAGTCATGAAGAAATAACACCTAACTGTCAGACTTACTCATCCCTTAAACTATATCTCTAATATGTAAAAAAAATATAGTCACTTATTATCGGTGATAAATCTAAAACTTCAGTAATTACGAGAATGAAATTATTTATATTTTATATGAATGGAATAATAACATTTATTACTATTAGCATTTATTATTATCTATGCATTAAGACATATATATTGCTTCTCAAAACATTTTCTAAAATAATAACGATATAACACTCTCTTCATCATTCACGAACGATATTAATGTACCTTTCAATCACACTAAAACTACCCCCTCGTTCGATCATCTAATAGAGCCCAAAAATTTAATAAAATATCAACATGTATGACGAGGAGGTTATAGGTAACTATATTGAATTCATTCTCTTAAATCATCGTTAATTTGCCTGTTGTTATAGTTAGAACTATTTTTTTATTAGTCCTATAAGTATCATATATAACGTGGCGATAGCTCCTTAATACTGTAAATTATGTAAAACCTTATGACTGTATATTATTATTTAAATATAAAATAATACAGTAGATTAGAATCTGTTTATATTAAATTTAAAATTTATTATTCATTCATTATATATATATATATCATATGAAATAGTATAAATTATATTAATAATAATATACCATGAAATAATTATGTGAGATTATATATGTTCATAATATATATATGTATTTTTAGTGCGGAAAAATGTATAAAATTAAAAAAAAAAAAAAATAAAAAAATTAATTAATAAAATAAAAATTTTAAACCTAATAATATATTAAATAATTAATATAAATATAAAATAATATATAAATATCTAACAAAACATAACTAAATTCTATTTGAAATGTTTGCGAAGGAAATACATATTTTTAGAGAGAATCAGTGAGTCAAATAAATAAATGTCAATAATAAAAAAAAAATATTATTTGTATAATCATTTATTTCAAATAATATGATAAGTAAAATTCATAATTGTAGTGGCCCATAGTAATAAGCATATAATTAGTCTATAATATTTGTGTGTTGGTGTGGTTAGTGTGTGTGTGGAGAGTTTGATTTTGTTTTCCTTGCTCTCGTTTACTTCTTTGTTGCAATCTCTCTACTTCATATTGAAAATATATATGCACAATAAAATAATGGTTAGAAGTTTTTATTAATTAATTCTAAAAAGTTAAATTTTAGTTTCTTATTTGTTCGATGTATCTTATAACAATAACGTCAAAAATAGAATACATATCCACTACAGGTCATATTAACACTACTAGTTCAGAGAACAGCTGGTGGAAGGCTTAGTTCAACAGCCGAGTAGACTAACTATAAAACAACATATCATAGAGTCTCAAATAGATTAGTGACCTGTGAAGGACATTATTATAAAAATTGTGAGGTGGTATTTTTAAAAGAATTTTTACCTCTCCTGCGCTCTTAGGAAATCTATTATTCCACGTTCAACCCACGCTAACCCGGGGGGGGGCTCTACACCACAACTGAAATTAGTACTACAATAAATACCCACAGACTTATAAAATATTAATAGTTGTATATTGGAGTGTACTTTAAAGATATCAAGAAATATCAAACATGAGTATCCTCTAATTATTTCAGTTTCATATCAACAATTTATTTCTCTCCACTCACTCACTCACTCACACTCTCTCTCTATTGAAGCGATTGCTCTAATATATTATTAAGACCTATATTCGTATTATTAATTACAATTATTAGTTAGCCTGATTATTTATTAGTATACAAAATCGAGATAAATTATTATTTCTATTATTATATTGATTGTCTATTTTATTATTATTAATTATCTATATAATTTAATTATTATTAATTATTATTATTATTTTTATATATTTTTGTATCTCTATTTACTTATTTACCACAATTATTATTTTATAATTATTATTTTATGCGCTCTATTTATTAATACTTCCAAATGGTTTGTATGAATAAGTTAGTAGATATTTCATTTAATAATATTTTTATTATTCATTTATCTACTACTGTATTATTATTATTTAATCATTAGATTATATTATGATTGTGTATAATATTATACTCGTATGATTGAGTACTTATTACTAGTGACGTCATTCCAATATATTCTTTTTATTAATTAAGGCTTATTGTTTATATATATACATATTTAATAATTATAAATTATTGCTATCAGTTATTTTTATAATATTATGCAATATTTAAGAGATGGGTTCTGTATTATTAACTTAATAAATTGTTATTGTAAATTGATAAGGATAAAAACTACAGTTTATTGTTATTATAAACTAATTCTTAGAATTAAGTATTTTGTCATCTAAATTTTTATTATAAATATGTAATATATTAATACTAAATTATTATTATATTATTAAAGTTAATTTTTAGTAATTTTTACTAATTGTCAAATAAAGGATAGTTTGTACTACCGCTATAATATATTGATAGCATATTATAGTTTGAATTTATATCTATGTTTTAATTGTTTGATAATTAATGAAATTATTTGTCATGAACTATAAGTTTTATTCATAATTTTAACAATAGACATTAGTATCTACTTCTCATTTTCGTTGTAACAAAATAAAACTTCCGTGGGTCCTTAAGACACCTTCTTCTAAGAGTGCAGAATTGTCAATAGTAATTTTTTAAGTGAGCAAAGAGCGATAAGGTTGATATAATATTATATCACCATATCTTATAAGTATTACCAGTATATATACACAACACAGAGACGACTTATAATAATATACACGAAATAAATATAACGAAAAAATATAAATAACAAAACAAGCACAAAACTAACGAATTCTTTATTAATTTTATTAAGTTATATCTTTTTTTTTTTTAGTCCAATCTTATCCTTCCTATATACATTATATTTATAATATATATAAATAATCATTATTTTATACGAATAGTTAATTTATTTATTTTAAATGGAATAGTAAATTGAGATATATATATATAGAAGTAAAGGTCATTATATATAAGGTATATATATATTGATATTATTAGTTATTAATAAACTTTTATTATTCTATACTAAGTATATATATTAATTATATGCGCAAATAATTATATTCCTTTTATAACATTTTCATATACTTTTTTTTTTTACTTAATTGTATTATATATGTTTTTGATATATATATATATAATATATATTAATATATATATATATTTATTATATATATATATATATATTATTTATATATTATATATTAATATATATTAATATATCTGTATATAATAATATATTAATATTTTATAATCATAATTATATAATATATATATATACTATATAATATATATATATTATATAACATTATATATATATTTTTATATCTATACATGCATATATATATATTAGTTATATATATATTATATCTACTATATTATATATTATAATATAATATAGACTATTAATAGTATATAATATATATAACTATTATATTATGTAATAATATATACTATTGCTTGTGTATAATAGAGTACAGCATATTAGCTTTACAATGACATTTAAATTTACAATAAGATAAAATATTCCAAATAAACATTATATTTATATACTATTATATATAATTAATGAAATATTTAATATAATTACGTACAAACACATACACAAATAAATTAACAAATAAAAGTATTAAATTACGTAATAATAAATAATCATAATTAAATAATAATATAATAATAATATATAATAATAATGAATTTAATAATAAAATAATAAAATATAATGATAATATAATATTAATAATAATAATAATGTAATAAATTAATATACTATATACTAATGAAAAAGTATTTTGATGAGTTAATAATAATAATAATATTAAAAATAATAATAATAATAATAATAATAATAATAATAATAATAATAATAATAATAATAATAATAATAATAATAATAATAATAATAATAATAATATTATTATTATTATTCAAAGAAATTATTTTTATATTATGTTTATATAAAAGAACTTACTTTATTTTGTTTTTTATACAATGAACTAGTTATTACAACATATCTGTGCAAAATACATGTACAAATATGATTAAGACAGTAAAACATAAACCCAGATCACTAAAAGAGTAAAACATTGCATGAGGGTCGAGTAGGTGCTGGGCATATTTGCTTTACTGCACTACTGCTTTACTACTCTAGCTTTAATAAACTTTTACATTTTACGATGATGTTTTAGTTAATGAACTTGTTTTTATGTTATGTTTAAACAAAATGACACTTAAAATATGACTTGAATTAATAGATCAATAGATCATTGCTGGGTAGGTGAGTGGAGTGGGTGGCTTGATTAATTGGCTAACTGCTTTACTGCTTTAGGGTCAGTAAAACGCTATTTTTTTACGGTATAAACATAAAACGAAAGATATTTTTACATATTGACTATGAATATAATAATTTTACATTCAAAGAGACTTATTTTTATGTATGTTATGTACATAAGAGGATTCTTATATAATCTGGATTGATCATTGGAAAATCAGATCTATTGTTGGGTGGGGGAGTAGGGTGTGTGGCTCGATTAACTGATTTACAGCTTTACTGATTTAGGGTCAATAAAACGCTATTATTTTTTTAGTTTTAAACATAAAATGAAGGAATTTTTAGTAAAACCAAAATGTTTTAGACATATTAAACAAAGATATATAGCTGCTTTATTACAATAGTTTCAATTTGATTTTTCGCATTTTCGCTTCAATTTTATGAAATTTTGTTCCGAATACAATGCGAATTTGATAGAATTGGAAGTTGAGCAGATAATCGAACATGAGTCATATAGATGATATTATACAATGTTAGATTATTTTTGTTTATATTTATATATGATTTATATTATATTTTTTTATAATAGGTATACTAATATATAATAACAGAGTATAAATATATTATATAATATATATATTATATTAATATATAATATTATAGATATAATATATTATATATATACGTATATAAATTTTGTCGGATCTATCAGGCTCTCCCTCCATATACATATTGATTGTATGAAATTCCGAGCACATTCATAAAATTAAAGTAAAAATGTGTAAGTTAAATTGAAATTCCTTGTATTGTTAACAGCAGCTTCAACTAAAATATTTAAAAACTGGCTTCTATTTAAAACCAACGAATGGGTAAAGACTTTCTGATTGTGGTATAAGTTTACTATTTAATGTAAACTAAAAAAACTCTAATATAGTCTTAAGATTATTCATTGTTTTATCTTTATAATGTAGGTATTTATATGTTATTTGTATGAATATTTTTTTTTCCTTAGACGTTGTATAAAAACAAGTATGTGAACACCAAGAGCGCTTTTAACAACTTATTTCGATTTACGTAGCTTTACTAAAAAATTTGATTTTGAAGGTTGGAAATGGAGGCAGATAATCGACAATCAAGCCATATATATATAAAATATATGAATATGGTTTCATATAATTATATATCTACCTCATATATACTACTATTAGGTATATATATACATATTATACTAATATCTATATATACTATATATATATATATGCGTGGGTCGTGGTCGGGTGGGCAGGGGGGGGGAGGCATGCTCACCTAAAAGTATAAACACTTCTTTGTTGCCTTCGCTTCTGTTATATCTACAATCAAAACTGAAAAATATAACGGATTGTGCGAGGAGGGTAAAGAGGAAGAAAAAGGGAGAAAATATGTGTAATGAAAAATGCAAGAATCTTTACAGAAAGCAAAGAACATATGAATGATAAAGTTTAAACAGATGATATCAGAGCTGAGTGACTAATTTCTGATTTGAAGTCACAAACAAACCAATTTATCTATAAAAAATAATTTCCTTAAAAACCTGATTAAAAATAAATTAACATACCTCTGTAAATATAATATGTTTTATGCATTCAAAAAGTTGGCAACATTCTTTATACGACCATTTCGTATTTTCAGGAGCTACTTCTGGAGAAAATAAACCAATGGAGACAGCAGGGTGATTGGGATATTTCGTCTTTAAGTAAGACTGGACTTCATATGCTAGTTCATCTAATTTTGAAGATACCTGAAAATAAAATAGAAGGATAAGCATTTTAAAAAAAGAATTGTGAATTATTATAATACAAAAAATCTTATGAATAATTCACGGACGCTATATTTCAAGGTAAATCAAATAAAACTTTCTACCTCTTCATATTCCATATCGTAAAAGCCTTCGGGATGAAACCATTTTGAAAAATAATAAAGTCCTTTATCCAAATTTTGTCTCTCAGGAGGGAGCTTGAAAAATTTATCAAATTCTTGCGACAATATATAATAGTTAACATGATAGAGGACTTTTTTGGCATAATATAGATTTGTTTACGTCGGTTCCTAAATAAATATATATTATATATATATATATTTTTATATACATAACTAATAACAACACATAATATATATATATATATATATATATATATATATATATATATATATATATATATATATATAT
>JABUQX010107986.1:15000-26461 GCA_015478945.1 Trachelipus rathkii
AGGTTTTTAAAAATGAAAATTAGAAATTTTCCTTTTCTGCTAATGTGATCTGGATGAAATTTCTACAGCATATGTAGTCGAGGGAGACGCACATTTTTTAAGTAGATAATTGCTTTGCATTTGAAGCAGTTTTGGATTTTTGGAAATTTTAAAAATAATTTCTTTTGAGTGTACAAAAAAGTTATATAAGTAAAAAGGATGTACTTTCCCGATTATACAAGCCCTGAAAATTTGATGTTGATCGGACAAGTAGGAAAAATATATTTCACTTTTCCTAAAAGTTTTTTTGAAAAAGTTATTTTATACTTGTCGATCAATACCTAAGCCCCTAAGGTTTGTCTATCGACAAGGTACATCTTTTTAGGTAGTATACTCCAAAATTTTGAAAAATTTCCAAAAAAAATTTTTTGGGGGAAAATTTGTTCCAAGAAAAAATTCAAAACTAATGCATATAAAACAAATTATCTGGTAAAAATCATGCACAGAATTGTTGAGCTACATATTATCAGCTAAATCGGATCAGCAAAAAAAAATTATCAGTAATTTTCCCTCATTTTAAAACCAAAGTGGGGGTTCATTGACATTCTAATTTCATATTTAAAAATATTTAGGGTATTTTGCGAATTGAATTTAATATGTATATTTCAGTTGGTCATTCAAAAAAAGAATTGGCTTGAAATTGAAGGAAAAAATGTCCAACAAACTTATAGGTTAAAAACTTAAAATATTGAATACAGTATATGACTACAGACACAGAAAAACACCGAAGCGACGTTTGGGGTCAGAGGTACTGTTTCCACCCTATCAAAATGTTCAAAATCAAAGAATTTGTTGGTCTCAAAGCGGACCAAGGTGAAGGAAACGGAAAAGGTATGTTAACATGAAGGTGAAGATGTTATGTGAAGTTAAATTGCTGAGGTCACAGGCCTCTGAAGCAGAAAATGTCTGGAAACATGAAAAAGAAAGAATGGGGCTGAAGGAATGAGTATCTGAAACAGCAAACGTATGAAACTATGAAACTGAAAAGTTTTTGGGAGGTTAAAAGGGAAAAGGTGATGATATTGTTTGAAGAAAGGGAAAAGTTTGCCGGTCTAAAAGAAAAGCAGTCTTGCTAAGGAAGTCTTTTGCCCTCCGATTCCTGAAAAAGAAAATTTTCCTAGCCTCTTTGGTTTCAAAGGTTTCTAGTCTCTTGCCTAGAAGAAGATTTGGGTTCTATCGGTCGTTAAAACAGTGAAGTCTTTGGATATCCCGGCTCATAAAATGGAAAAAGTTTCGGGGCCATCCATAAAACTAATTTAAAGTATCAAACCTCAAAATCTCTAAGGAAAGATCGTAAAATAGTTGGTAATTAAAGAAATAACTTACGGGTATTCAGAGTCCTAAGAGGCGATAAAAATTAAGGTATTAAAACTCCCCAGTTTTGGATTTAAAACCTTACAAATGGGCTTTCCCAGCTTTCTACGTGCAAGGGGTAAGTTGCTACTTTTTAACTATTTGTAGCTACAGGCGATCTAGTATACATAAATATATATATATATATATATATACACATATATAAATATATATATATATATATATATATATATATATACTATATATATATATATATATATATATATATATATATATATATATATATATATATGTATATATATATATATATATATATATATAGATACTATATATGGATGAAGGTGGATGTTTCATTGAAATTCTCAGACGTTTATTAGAGAGAAAGACAAATGAAGATTTCTTCCCGCATGGTTACCATGGCGACAAGTTCTTAATAATAATTTCCTTTTTACATATTACTCTTGGACCAACGTTGGAATCTTATATGCCTAGAAGCACGGTCACTCTGGAAAACAACCGGAGAACGAGTTTTGAACCTAAAGTAGGGCCTAAGATGTTAGTTCCACTGAAGGGTAAATCTAGGTAGTGTATAACTCATGGACTTGTCAAGAAACCATTTATGAAATAGTTTTTCTAAAGAAGTGCTCTGGGATCAAAAAGTTTTCGTGTCCAGCTAGGAAGAAGATGCTGGTCTGCAGACAGAAGCCCATAAGGAGATGTTAGTAAAATGAAACTATACTGATATATATATGTATATATATATATACATATATATATATAATATATATATATATATATATATATATATATATATATATTTATATATATTCTATATATATATATATATATATATATAATATATATATATATATATATATATATATATATATATATATATTATATATATATATATATATATATATATATATAAATATATATATATATATATATATATATATATATATATATATATATATATATAATAATATACTATATATATGCCGCATATATATATATATATATATATATATATATATATATTTATATATATATATATATATATACATATATATATATATATATATATATATATAACATAACTATATATATATATATATATATATATATATATATATATATATATAAACTACTTTTTATATTGTATAACAAACTATATATATATATATATATATATATATATATATATATATATATAACTATATATATATATATATATATATATATATATATAACATATATATATATTACCTCGTCTTCAATAATCATACGAAGTTCATTAAGAGCAATTAAAAGTCCCAATTTCCATCATTAAGCACTTGAAATGGAAGATAAAATTGAAGTGATGCTTTTGAAATCGTATAATTCTCTAAGTTAAAGAATGTAAAGGAGTTATTTCATTATTACTAATCTGGAGTTTTCTTGTTTTCTACCAATTTTCTAACTCTTTATTTTTTAACCCTTTAGAAGTCAGATAACTTAAGCTTAAGGCCATCTATTGGAGAAATTATATACATATGTATATATATATATATATATATATATATATATATATATAGCATATATATATATATATCTATATATATATATATATATATCATATATATATGCTGTATATTTATATAAACATAAAAATCCATAGATCTATACTCTCTCTCTATACATCTCACTGTATCATCCTGATATATATATATATATATATATATATATATATAGTTTCTCTGAACCGAATATTGCTAGTCATTATTTATGAAAACCTTACTTTTTTCTAAACAACATCAGCTTTATAACCATCTTAAGAAGTTATTACATCCTTTATCACTTAGAAAGAAGTTTATTCGGTTGCTAAAAAAAATTCGTTCGTTGAGCGAGGTAAGAAAGTTCTCTAAATTTTGTGAAAATAGAATGCTTTTAATAATTGCCCTTAAATTTATTGATATCCAAGTTTACAAAAAGCCAGGAAACCTTCACAGACATTTGCTTCTCTTCCGAACAGGTGCAGTGTGAGGAATTTCAAGGATGATGCAATTACAAGAACTTAGAGATATGGATAGAATTAGGAAAGGAGTTGGTATGAATCTGCATGAAGTTGGAAATAAGAGAGGAATCTTCAAAATTGCTTGTTTGAATGTTAGAGTGGTAAATGTTGAGGGTAAAAGAGAAGAGGTAGGGCTGGTTTACAGGAAGGGAATGAATATGTGCTTTAAGTGATGCAAGGCTAAAAAGTAAAAGAGAGAAATGGTTTGGAAGCTACAAGGGACAAGTTCCAGGGGTGAGTGAGAGAGTTATAGCTAGAGAAGGTGTAGGGATAACTATGAAAGAAGAAATATGGGAGAAATGTGAAAGGAAGCAAATTTATGAGTTTTATATTAATGTGGGTAAAAATGAGACTGAAAAATGCATAGGAAGGTGTTTTGGATGAACTGGAATGATTGTTTGGGTAATTTTAATAGGGCAATAAAAATACTTGTTAAATTGACTTGGAACGCAAGGATGGGTGATATTACAAAAAATTTTGAGGTATTGACCCTTGTTTCGTAAAACGAAAATGGGAAAAATCGTTAGAATTATTTGGTGCTAAAGAGATGATAATAGAAAATACATGGTTTAATATGTGGAACATACATAAATATATCAGGATTAGTGGAGTGAAAGGGTTTTCGTGCTCTGCTTGATTATGTATGTGTATGTCATATGGAGAAAGATGGGTTGTTGGATGTGAACGTCTAAGGGGTACAGTAGGGGGGGTAGATCTGATCATTAATTAGTAGAAAACCAAAGAAAAGGGTGAAAGGAGGGTGGAAGAAAAAATTGTTTTACAAGAGTAGAGAAATTAGAAAATGAAGAATATTCAACAGAATACGAAAAATTTTGAAAAAAATAGGATATATTGAAGAAGAAAACGAAAAGGAATACTATATGAAAGAATGAAATACTTTAAAAGAAATAATACTGATAAACTACAGAGTATGTTTGTGATTAATAAAAAAGATTGGAAAATAATAAAGAAAAAAAACAAAGATAAGGTGGAATAAAGAATTAGATGTTATTGACAGGAAAAGGGAAATTTTTGCAAAATATTTAGCTATTAATAGTCAGGCAAGGAATACAAGAGAGTGCGAAATGAAGCTATTGAAACTGAAAGCTGCAAAGAGAAGTGCGGACGAACGGTGGAGTGGAAAGATTGTTTCTAATTTTTAGAAGAGGAGTAAACTACTATGAAAGGAGATTAACAAGGTTCTAAATAAGAAAGAACACGCCCTAACTGGAGTAAAGACTTTTAATGGGAATGTAGCTCAGGATGATAGGGAGGTGGCGGAAAGATAAAGAGAACATTTTAAAGAATTACTAAATGTTGGAAGAGTAGATGAGGAGAAAAAAGAAGACAAATTAGAGTAGAACAAAATATTAAGGAGGAAGAGTTTAGAAATGAAATTGTAGGACATATTACAAAGGATGAAATAGTGAATGCTTTGAAGAAGTTGAAAGAAGGATAATCTTCTGGGTTGGGTGCTATACAAGTAGAAATGCTAAAAAAGAAAAGCAACAGTGTCGTGGAGTGACTGATGAGACTTTTCAATGCTTGCTGGGAACGGTGCGAAGTACCAAGATTGGGAAGCCTCCTGTCTTGTATCAATTTATAAGGGTAAAGAGTACAAAAAGTAATGTTCTAATTATAGAGGAATAAGTTTATTGAGTGCTGTAGGTAAAGTATATGGACGAATTTTAATAGATCAAGTTAAAACATTACAGACAAACATTATAGAGAAACGATGTGGTTTATGGGATGGTCGAGGATGTGTGGATCAGATATTTACCTTGAAAATGCTGGCAGAAAATTTCTCAGAAAAGAACAAATATGTTTTTGCAAGCTTTCTTGATTTGGAAAAGGCATATGATAGAGTGCAGAGAGAAAAATTGTGGAGAACAATATAAAGTTATGGAATAAATGATTTGTTATTAAAAGAGATTAAAGCATTTTACATGAACGGTAGAGGATGTGTTAGGATTAACAGGAAGGAAAGGGAATGGTTTAAAGTTAAGGAAGGTTTGAGTCAAGGTTGTACTATGTCTCCATGGTTGTTTAATATCTATATAGATGGTGTACTTAGAGATATGGATAGAATTAAGAAAGGAATTGGTATGAATCTGCATGAGGGTAATTAGGAGATAAGTGTTTTAAATTTTGCTGACGGTTCGGTGTTGGCTACTGATACAGAAGAAAAACTGCGTGATTTGGTGCTTGAGTTTGAACAAGTGTATCAAGGAAAAGGCTTAAAATTTAATCCAGCTAAAAGTAAAGTAATGAAAATTAGTACAAAACCCAAAGTAGATGATTCTCAATCAGGGTTGGATATCATAAAGGTGAATGGAGAAAGCCTAGCAGATACTGCAATCTTTAAGTAATTAGGAATGAATATTGGGATTTTCGGTGGCATGAAAGAAGAGATTGACCATAAGGTTGTTGAGGTCGAAAGAGTATTAAATATCCTTAGAGAATTCTGAAAAACCCGAAATTTAACAAGGAAGGTAAAAAGGAAATTGTTTGTGTGTATATTTGTGCCAACTGTTCTACATGGATGTTAGACGAGGGCATCAAACTCTAAGATGGTAAAAAGAGTTGAGGTTTTAGAAATGAAAGGTTTACTAGATATTTGTTGAGTAAAGAGAAGAGATAGAATTGGAAATTAATGGATAAGGGATATGTGCCAATAGGAGAAATATTTGATGGAAAGAGTACATCAAGGGGTACTAAGATGTAGGAACACTTGCTAGGTCGAATGATAGATTGGCTAAGAAGGTTTTTAGGTCTGAAGTGGTAGGCAATAGAGAGGTAAAACCAAATGGAGTGTGGGCTGATGGGAGCAAAGAGCTACAGCCACACAGTAGATTAAATGATGAAGGAAATAGTTGAATGTTATGATAGGTCACTTGAAAGAGCAGTTCGTGGAAAGTTCCGTAAAGGGTTGTAATTATTGAACCTGGATCAATACAAATAAACGAACAGCTTTCCATTTGCAACTCCATCCCACCTCCAAAGTGGAAGATTTAATAAATGAGGCAGGCAAGGCATAGTGTGGTGAATGCAGGTATATAAGGCTATATACAGCAGAGTAGAAAGAGATATATATATATATATATATGTATATATATATATAGTAAAGTATAGTATATATATATATATATATATATGTATGTATATATATATATATAAGAGACAAAGTTACTTAACGCCTACACGGAACGGGAGTTGGATCAAAAAAAAAAAATTTCAGGTAACCTACGATATATAAATAGATGTTCTAGGGCCAAAATGAAATTTTTTTTTTTTTTTTTTTTTAATTTTTTTTTTTTTACCTGTTCTAAGGGTGAAATTATATTTATTTATTTAAAGGTATTACACGGCAAATGGTAGGGGGCTCGAGCCGACGGGGAACACATGAGGGGGACGTTTCTTCTTCTGTACCCTGTAGGAGGGGTGGGAGGAACCCCGCGACACCCAAATACCAAAGAGCGGGGGTTCCGGAGACCCTCCCCGGGAAGGGGGAAAGGTCCATCTCGTAGTTCCTCGAAGCTGCCGAGAGACTGGGATCACTCCTAACATTTGTATACCCTTGGGTATTTCTTTACATTTTCCTTTACTAAAATTTTGCACTAGGATTCAAAATGATTCTCGCCAAAGCATAGGAAGTTTTTGAGATATATTCCTCTTTTTTTTTTTTTTTTTTTTTTTCATTTCACCCTAAAAGCCCATTTATGTATCTATGAGGCCACCAGAAAAATTTTTTGATCCGAGCCCTGTTCCGTGTGGTTATAAAAGAAAAAGTAACTTTACCATATATATAATATATATATATATATATATATATATATATATATATATAAAGTGTTAAGGAGGATAAATAGTAATAGTATATATATATATATATATATATATATATATATATATATATATATATATATATATATATATATAAAAAAAAAAATAAATGTTGATGTTATAAATATATATATATAAGTATGTTATGTGAACAATAACGCACAACTGCAAAAAAAATAAAATCATAACCTATTTAAAAAATTTAAGCTTTAAAGTATTTAAACGCTAAAATGCACAAACATTCTAGCTCGTATCCAGAGATCATCTTTCGGGTGCAAGATCAAAAGTGAAGAAAATACAAAGTCAAAGCAAACAAAAAAGTTAGGTAAAATGCTTCAAGTTGGCAACCTCAGCAAGTCGTTAAAATATGAGTTCCGTTTAAAAATTTTATTAGTTGAAACATCAATTGTATTGGAACTAGCGTTAACATTAAAATTATTCGAAATAGCTATTAAAAACTCTCACTAAATTTCCTGATTTCCTGATTTAATATTGTTTAGGTTTCTTGCTCTCGTGATTTTCACCTCAAGGACGCTGCCTTTAGTACTACTGTCCCTTCAACACCAGAAACTCACGCTACTTATAATTCATCCCAAAACCATGCAAAATATATTATTATTATTCGCTATTTTAAAAGCTCT
This sequence comes from Trachelipus rathkii, assembly GCA_015478945.1. Classification (NCBI taxonomy): domain Eukaryota; kingdom Metazoa; phylum Arthropoda; class Malacostraca; order Isopoda; family Trachelipodidae; genus Trachelipus; species Trachelipus rathkii. The sequence continues at coordinate 22,894 of JABUQX010107986.1, forward strand.
TTTCTCCGCAGAAAATGTAGTAAACTTTCTGGTTCCTCTTCAACACTCTCTTTCTGGCATTTTGTAAAGAATGTCAATTCCAATTTTGTTTCATCTCTCTCTTTCCTTTAAAATCTTCCTATGGCACAACTGCCGCTTTGGCTTCTGCTGAAACTAAACTTTTAACTCAAATATTTGCCTATAATTCCACCTTAGACGCTTCAGGAACTATTCCTACCCCTCCAATCCCTCCAACTCATTTATGATTAACATTGTAATTGGTCCTAAAGATGTCATTGCCGCTCTCTCTCTCTCTCTTCTCTCTCTTCTCTCTCTCTCTCTCTCTCTCTTCTCTCTCTCTCTCTCTCTCTCCTCTCTCTCTTTCTCTCTCAGCTACCACTAAGAAGGCCAGCATAAGGCCTGATGGTGGATTTCATGCTATGGTTGTCTCAAATCTTCTGCTTCGAGCTAGCACCATGCCTTGGGAAATAACACTCTTCTCACCCTTCTTCAACCTTCTGACTTTCCCATCCCTGTTGGATACCGTGTGCTAATTCAGCCAGTGCCAAAGCCGATAAATGCAGCAACCTCTCCTCAACACTTCTGCAACTTTCGTCCTACTGCGGTAACTTGCTTTAACTTTTTGTTCTTAAAATTTTAATCTTCCCCACAAGATTTGGAAATATCTACTTTCTCTAATCTTATTTCTGATCGCCATTATGCTCGTAAGAGACGCTCTTACTGGTGATCTTCTCCTTCTTTCTAACTCTTGATTTTGAGGATCGTAAGCCACACCTGAAGGTAGGGACTGTAATCACCGATGGGATGAAAGTAAGTTCATTCACTTTTTTAACAAAATCTTTTCTCCCCCCAAAAATCCATGGTCTCGACGAGCTTGTTCTCGCCATTCGAAATAGAGAGAGACACTTGGTATCGGGCATGGAAAAACTCTCGCCTCCCCACCACTTTAAAGAATTTCCATTCTGCTCAGGAAATCGTTCCCCAAGAATACTATTCGACAGAATAAGCGAACTTCAATAATAAAAACGTGCCAACCTGCTTCTGCTCCTCCTATTGAATAAAATTTCTCGCCTCATGCCAAACACATTTGCCAACTTTGCAATCTTGCCTTCTCCTCTTATTCGATCTTGATTTTTGATCTGTAGCTAACTTTCCTTTTCTCAAAATGATTCGAATCGGCCTTTCTTTTTCCACTAATTCTACCCTGGACGATTCTAGCATCCCTCTAATCCTACTCCTTCTCATCTCAGGTTTACCATTACACATGATCGGGTGCATGAGATCTGAGATCTATGAACGCCAGAAAGGCTAGTGCCCCGATGGCATTCCTTCCCTTGTTTTGAGGGAGTATGCTTCTGAGCTGGCGCCGGTCCACGTTCAACTCTACTATTCCAAATCTTTACATTTTTCATCAAAAGTTCATCATTAATGTTAAGCCGATCTCAGAAAAAGGTAGCAGCTCTTATCCTCTAAACTATCGCGTTCTATAGCCTTCACTTAGTACTTGCCTTAAAATTCTGAAAATCTCTCTTAACTCTCATTTCCTGGGTCATCTGGAGTCTCATTGCCTTCTTTCAGATAATCAGTATGTCTTTCGACGCACGAGGTCAACTGGAGACATACTTTCCTATCTCACTGATTTATGGTCTTCTGGCCTTAGGGAGTATGAGAGTCTTTGCGTGTGGCAGCTCGCATTATAATCCAAAGATTTTGGCCGGGTATAAGAAATCAGCCACCTTTCAAAGCTCCTTTCCTTGGGCTTCCCTCCTTCTCTTTGCTTACCTTTGTCTTTTCTCTCTGATCGCTCCATATCAGCACTCGTTGATGGAGAGTTCTCTTCCTTTTCTCTTTTTTATGGTAGTGTTCCTCAATATTCTGTACTATCTCCAACTTTATTCCTACTTTTCATCAATGATCTTCTTAATTGTACTTCTAACTTTGCTCACTTTTTTCGCCGATGACTCAACTCTCCATTCTTCGACACATTTCAAATCTGCACCCTCTTTTATATCTAGAGTTGCATCTCGTCTTCAGCTTTCCGATCATTCTTTTGCCGATCTGATGGGATTTCCCTTGGGTCACCGCAACCTTGTAAAATTCAACTCTTTTAAAAACTCAACTTCTTCACATCTCCCTCTCAAAAATACCTCCCAACATTCCTATTTTCTTCGGCGGCTCTAACGTCTCACCTTGGTCTGAACATAAACAACAAATTGTCTTGGAAACTTTATATCACAATGGTTGCTCAAAGATGCTGGGAGTACTGATCAGATTTCGGGAGTTTTTTCCCTCTGAATAGCTATTCAAGTTATATAAAGGTCTTATTCTCCCTTATTTGGAGTACTGTTCTCACATTTGGGGGGTTCCAACTCCACTTTTTTATTGAATAGGGTTGAGTCTAAATCTAAGAGAATAACAAACTGTCCCCTACTTTAAAACTTCCTTGTCTCTTTATCTCTGTGACGTAACGTTGGCGCAATATCTCTTTTCTATAGGTACTACAATGGCAGATGCTCTGGGGAGTTGCCCTCTTGCATTCCACCATCATTGCATTGCCCACGCAGCTCTATGGGTGCCTTGCTATCGCATGAATTTAGCTTGATTATTGAAAAGCCCAGACTTGTTCGTTGTTGTGCCTCCTTCTACCCAGCCACTGTTTTTCTGTGGAACTCCTTGCCTTCTGTTTATCCAACTGTATTTAACCTTTCTGTATTTAGGACCCACGTCTGCGCTCACCTGAGAAATTTGCGTTAGACTTGGGCTTGGGTGGTTTTCTATATATTTTTATTTTCTGCCCTCTCCTTGAAAAGTTCAATGCCCGTGAGTGGTGCTGGTCTGTAAAAAACAAAACAAACAAACAAGCAAAAAAAACCTGCACGATGTGTGCCTCACAAATCAGAGTTGGCCCCCCTCACACAGCTCTCTTTTAAAAAGTGGAGTCTAGGGCTTTCATCTTATCAACTCTCCAGTTTTCATTAACACTCTCCAATCTCTCTTTTTACCCGTTGAGTTGTTGCGTCAGTTTCTTCATTTGATCGCTAGTACAAGGGACACTGCTTTTCCGAACTTCCACTGTATAGCCTCTCTACGGAGAAGGGCTCTTTCGACACACCTTTATGCACAGTCTTATCCTTTCTCTATTTAACTCTCCAAACCCACATCTAACCGCTATCCACACTCTCTTTATAAATTTTCCCAACTACCTTTGATCATTACACACTTTCAAACGCTGTATTGTGATATGTCTGCCTTTAATTGCCAGACTTAGATTTTTCTCATATATAGGTATATATATATATATATATATATATATATATATATATATATATATATATTATTATATACATATATATATATATATATATATATATATATAGTATATATAAGGTATATAGGTATATATATATATATATATATATATATATATATTATGTATATAAATATATATATATATATATATATATATATATATATATATATGAAGGGCGCACGAACGCAGTGGAAAGCGTTTCAATGATAAATGCGAAAACGGTTAACAATTCCCAAACGATAAATGTCTTGTAAAATT
>JABUQX010107987.1:10000-13641 GCA_015478945.1 Trachelipus rathkii
TAAACTTTATTCCATTGGCTTTATCTGTTTGTGATCTGATAATAGTTACATCTTTCTGTTATAGTACAAATCTTTATAAAACTTTTTTCGCGAATTCATATTTTGCAATATAGGTTTTGTAAAACAATTATACACTAATCGCTAATCCAGAAAATAACTCTTGGCTTATTTTCACATGTAAATCCTAATTCCATCTTTATAAAATTGATGTATGTATGACCAGACTAATTTGGCACATGCAACTGCAATTACTAACTGTCTTAGGGGTATAGATGGTTTAACAATCAAATTTTATATTTTACACTGGTAATCAATCATTGGTTATTAGGAAAACAAATGAACAATATAGACATTCACCAGTTATGTCAATGAAAGTGAGGTGAAAACCTTTAACTTGTACCGTGAATACAAGAGAAATATTGTAGTTCTAGTGCCACTCTCAATATACTATATATACGACATATGGGATTAATAAGGCCCTTAGGGACGTTGTAAAATAATTTAAGCTTATTAATCAGTTATGCATCTTTATTAAATGGTACTTAATTTTTTATATCTAAAATAGCATCAATGCATATTTCCAGTTTAACTTTTCTATCGCATAAATTTTGAAATACTCTGTTTTTGGGTCTACTAGAGTACTGGACTAATACAACCAGCTGGATCCCGTATATGGACAATAAATGCAACTTGAGTATACTTCTTTTTGTTAATTCTTTAATTTGTATATCTATCTACCCTTGCTTTCATTAAATCTTTTTCTGGTCCCAACTTAAGCCTAATACTCTTTTGTGAAGGCCACATCTATCCAAATTAAGTTTATTTCTTTAAAAATTTTCTTGCTTGACAGCGAATGGTTATAATCAAATATAATTTAAAAATTTCTTTGTATTATCGTAGCTTACTCTGAGTGCAGATTAGAACCCACTAAATTTTTAAAAATTTTCTTTAACCTTCCCTTTTAATAAAGCTAACACGGCCTCATTTTTGTATTTCAACAGACTTTAAAACACAATCAATCCAACATAAGAAAATATTCTAAAGTCTAGAGTTATCTTTGGCTATGATTACTGAATTTTTTCTGCTTCTTTTACATGTGTAGTCTGCTTCAAAACATAATTTGCCAATTCGTTTAAGGCCTGAACGCTCACACTACCTTAAAATATATGAACTTTAACCCTATATTCTCCTTTCTGGAGTTTTTATTTAAATTATCAATCAGGCCAAACCATACACACAAGCGCTGATAATCTTTATCTTTGTCAAGCACACCTGTATTTGATAAAACATCTTCTCTATATTCTGCTATGAAAGCTCTATTTGTTTCGTTTCTCTAAACGCTTAAAAGAAATGCATTTGTAGGTGTAGAAATAGTAGTTCACCTGGCCCTGTGAGTAAATACTAATTACTATTACAAGGAAATACAATTGTATGTGCAACAAGTCTTTGCATTAAATACCTACTCCTCAATTTTTTTTTTTCTTTTTGTGGATGCACTTTACATACTGCGTGTGTTAAATAGAAACTAGTCAATTGTATTTAATAATTCATCGTTTCTCTAATCTTTTCTGGCAAAAAATTTAGTTTCCAAAATTTAACCCCACCTGATGCTATATATACTGTACAATAATATTCTCTGGTCTTTTTAAAAATTTACTTTTTAATGAGGACAGTCTCGATAGACTCATGTGGATTTCTCAGATTAATTAAAGGAAAATTGCTTGATTTTCTTATTTTAAATTTGGTAAACGAACTTGAAATTTACCTGTAATTGTTGTTTTTTAAATGTATTTTCAACCTTATTTTTTCCAACCTGTGTGAATCTGTTTAGCGACTGTCACAATCTTTGCTCAGGATTCTTTTTCAGAAAACTCTCCTTGACAATATTTTTCAAGCAAATTATATCTTCTTGTTGTATTTGGGGTCTTTATTGACTAGTCTTGAAACGCTCCATGAAAGCCTGGTATACATCCTGGTGTCGAACCTTGTACAGCCAATCCAAATGAATCATTTTACCACCTGCAAAAAGGGATAGTTATACATGATGACCTTTCTCACAATACTTGTATTTTGGTTTTTAACAAATTACCTTAGGCCCTGTTTTTGCATACCCTATTAATATCCAATTTTTGAAATTTCCTAATGAAATTGAAGGGACAATGATATCAAAAGTATTCTCCCTCCAATGTCTTTATATCTTTGCATAGATGGACACTTTCTATCCATTAAATAACGGGCCATTTTCTTTGCAAGTTTAATATATTATTTCCTTATCCGCGTTTCAGATTTCCTAATCTCAATATCATAGATTTCTAGATTTTTTCTTTAAAATATATGTTTTTTATTTCTATGTTGTCCATACATCGTTAATATCTATATTCTACTTCTCGAGGTTTCATAATCACTACATACCTAGTTCTGCGCTAAATTAACATCTCATACAACTATGCTGGATGAAAGTGTGTATCTAGACATGGTATCGCTCTTAATCCAACTTTATCTTTACCTATATTTAAGTTTCTGTTTAACTGGCATCTAACACTGCAGGATAAATAGCTTTTTATTACTTACTTTGTCTGAAAGGTTTTCTTTATTACTTCCTGATTCTTTTGACTCACTTGTTTTATCTTTATATCCTCTAAAAAATTCAACAGTAGATGCTGGATGCTGTGTCGAGGGGTCTTGGCGGCCATCTTGCATCTGATTCTTTGTTAAAACATGGTACTAATCAATTTTCTATAACTGCAGAAATGTTTATGTTGCTTATTACATTTTTCATTCACATTTATTCTGAGTTCTTTTGGCATCTACCTTACTCAAGAGGCATGATTTGATCTGGAGCAACTTAAACATAAATTTATTGTCTTTAATAGAACTTTGTTATTTCATCTTGGCTTTGTATTTCCTGAATTTTACATTTAAATTATACTTGATTGTGGCTTGTTTTGTGTGACAAATATAATTGCAAAACTCTTGCTGATTCTTCCGAGAATATTATTTGCCTACTAACTACTTAATTATTACTATTTACCAGATTAATTCTTTTTTGTCATTATTATTATTCCTTTTTTATATATTTCCTATTGTACCACTTTTATATAACCTTATCCTTAGGGTTGGCGGTGTTCTTTTCCACTTGGTCTTATAATTTCCTTTGATTTAAAGTGACTTACCTTTTTCACTTTTGTAATTTGGCTTTTGTTTGTGGCGCTTTTGTACCATGGACCACAGCTTCTCCAAATATGATTGGTTGTAATTCATGATCCTTTGCTTCTTTTCAACAAACTTTGTAAATGTACTAAAGTTTTACCTTTTTTATTTTCTCTTCTACGCTCATAGCATACTGGAGGTCGGAAACATTTATATCTCCCTTATCGCCACGTCTGTTGTAAGGGAAGTTTTTGCACATAGCTTCATAATAAAAAATATCACTACAGTAGAATTCCTAATTCATTTCATGTGAGTAATATTCTCTTCCAATTGCATTATTGATAGAGTCTCTAAAAACAAAGAAAAATCTGCCCTAGCAGTAGCATCCTCATCTTTAATTTCATATCCCAGTCTTCTACTTTTTTCCAAATATGTACTTCTGCAATACCACCTTGGTTCATTTCCATTATTCGTTTTTTCGAGTTTTTCTC
>JABUQX010107988.1:0-40850 GCA_015478945.1 Trachelipus rathkii
AAAGAGAGATATATACAGGAATTAACGTTTGATACGTTTATGTTATTTTTAATATATATGCATGTGGATAACAGTACGTGTTACCTTTTTCTTAAGGTTGTTTATTACTAGATAGGAAATTATGAATTAGATGTGATGGTGGTTTTTAAGTCAGTTGGTTATTAGTAAGTAATATTGTGCACCATACAGACCAATCCAAACACCTTCAAAACAGAAACAGTTAATACAAGAAGAAAAATAAAACCTTTATGAATTTAAAGCGCAAATTTATCCACTAATCCAAATAAAAAATGAACTTCTTTCTTCAACATAGCATTAATTTCGACTTCTTTAAGTATGTTTATAGTCGGTCTAACTCTCTTTTTTTTCATCAGTTGATATGTCTGCACAAGCATACTTTCTCTCCCCCACCCGTTATTAAATGTTTTTTATTTTCGGATTCCGTTGTTTAACGTAATTATTATCCTCTCTTTGGCCTCTATCTCGTTCTTCGATATCCTTTCGTGTTCTTATATATTGTTCGCGAATCTTACTTTTTTGTTAGTATCGTATTTTTGTCTTTTTAATGATAGCTTACATATACTTTGATAGATTCTCGGTTCAATTCAGGCTCAACTTGTCATAAAGATGTTATTTAGTAAGACTATTATATTCTGGGCTAAGTTGTGGTAATATATTAAGGACTCTACTACGGATAGTTTGTTCTTAGTTTATCCAAGCTGTCATATCTCAATTTTAGCAGTATAATTTTCATTTTTTTTTATATATACATTTAAAATTAGTTGTTTTATTTGGTGTTGATGGTTTTTCTCTCACTCAAAATTGCGCTGTACTTTGTTTGAATCTAAGGATATATACATAGCTGTGTCCTCCTCCATGTCGATTTCCAGGCACAATATCCCACTTATGGTCTTGTAGTCACGCATGCTTTAGTATTTTTTGTCTATTACACCACTTTTTATTCTACATTTTCCCGATGGTTATAACTTACCATTGGTATTTCCACAGTATTTTTTCAATTCTTACTTATTTTTTACTTTGCTGATGAAGAGTAAAATTATATATTCTTTATACGATCATATAGTATATGATCATCAACTTTTTGGTCATAGTGGAACAGGTGCAGATTTATATTGATAGCAAATTATTTCCAGAAAAACTTGAAGGGTTTATTATTTCTAAGGGATAAACGAATGCAGCGCTGTCACGGAAAGCCGTATGTTAACGTTGAGGGTTTCTAAAGAAGGGATGTTTGCGTGAGTTTTTTAAGTAAGAGTTTACCTGCTTTTTTTGCCACAGCGGTAGCCAAGCATATCGTCAATCGGAGAGTCACCTGGATTACTGTGTTACAACAAATCGCAATAGCGAGTTGATGAGATCTAAAAGAATGGTGCTTATAAAGTTGAGGTGGTGATGTTGTGGTGGCGTCTGTGGCGCGAAGCAGAAACGGCTAATTGCTTGTATAGTCAGTTTGCAAAGAGAGAGCTTCTCGAAGCGATGAACTTTATTTCTTTGTGATCAACATCGCGAATTGACGTATATTAATAATTGGTGTATATACTGTATCTGGGATCATTGTATTCTTTATCGCATATGGCAAGTTACTAATCGTGCTATTATATGAAGCATGTTTTTCGTAGTGAGGAATGTAAATTTTGATATATGGTGGAACATATTATGACTGAAGGGGGATTAAATTTTTGTTGTTTTTTAATCTTTGGGTAGAGGTGATGCATGAATTAATCGTTCGGAGATTATGATAAAAAATATATCCTATTCGATTGAATAATTGTTGATAATTACGAGTAGACTGAGTATCTGGTAAAGTTTTTTTTAAGGCTGGGTACAGAATCAGATATAATTTATAGGGATTACTTTCAATTGCTTGACGTTTGACACGATTAGTTAAGCTTCCAATGGTTTTTTTTTTTTTTTTTCTTTGGCGCACTGACGGGCTGCCGTTTTTGATTCTTGAAAAACGTGAATTGGTTGTTTTTGATTTGTGGACAATTATGGAAAAGGTTCATTTTTACTAGGAATACTATAATATGTGTATTAATTACGCTTTTCCACTGGCTCATCAATATATAAGCATATTTATATAATATCATATCTCTTATTCTCAAACCCTGGTCTAAAAAATACTAAAAAAAACACCTTCTTATCTCTGATCAAAAAGGGGTTATTAGTATATCATTACCTATAATAAAAGAAATAGAATTATAGACTAATTGATATTAATTAAAGCAATTAACAGAATAATAAAAGCATCCTTTCCGATAACCTAATTTCGCTCATCCTACAGCTACTATTACGAAGGGAAAGTACAGGTAAAAGCTAACTCTCTACTTAGATTACGGAAAGCAATGAAAAAGGAGGTAAAGAACTAAAAAAAAACCGCACACACTATTACTAAGATAAGATAAATTTTTGTAATTGCGTGTGACTCGGTTAGCGATGGGCGTACTATATGTTATCATCCCGCTTGCAAGCACGCCGCCGTAAGTGGTTTCGCCATTTCGTTTGAACCTTCGCTTTGGTTCGTTTCGACTCCTATAATTACACTTCTCATTCGACGACGGAAACAACGATGCTTCATGAAAGCAATAGAAGAACATTTTTATTATCGCAAAACGGCATTTCCCGCTACGTTTGCATATAATTGTATTTCCTTCTACATGTCATTTTTACTAATCTGGGTAAATTCTAAAAATTCCCCTCCTTATTATTTCATAAGTGTTAACTATTTTGGATTTTCCTTACTAGGTACTTTTCAGGCTATATATTATATTCAAATCTTTATCTCTTCACTTTGACTTTCCTCTATCCAATTTTTTTTTAATTTCCCCTATGCTTCTTTATCTTTCACATAATGACTTTTCCCCATCTAAATAAGGGATGAACGTATCTTGTCATAGTGACAGTTGGGTGGTAGTGAATAGACGTATGGTTCTAGGATTGAAGTAGAGTCTGATTTTTCATTAACTATATATTGTAGTTATCTTTATATGTTGTTTATTTCAATATACTAGTCATTTCAATAAAAAGTGTTGGTATATATGACTAGTTGAGGGTGTAGTTTTTTGCGGGAAACTTGTGTGAAGATTTGGGTGTTTACAGTCGCGGTGTATACGATTGTGATTTAAAACTTTTTTGGGTAGATGGCAGAGGGAACGGATGATTCGTGGTTAGTCGTGTAAGTGTGGAGAGAGTGAATTGTTTCAGAACGGATAATGTATGTGTTTTATCATTTGTTTAGAAATACAAAGGATATGCGGTGGGTACAAATGGCTTTTCGGGGGATACTGACGCGGGAGGGGGAGTTTTAGTGGATGAAATGTATGACCAGGAAATACGCTGGTATTGTTGATCGCGGATAAATGAAATCGGGAACGAGAACTAAACAGGAGGGAGCATAAAAAGGATAAGGTGTAGGGCTGGAATGAAGTAATGGAAGGAAAAGGATGCGAAAATGTTACATGCGTTGTATATTTAGGAAGAAAAGTTAGGCGTTTAAGGAGAGGGAGTTTGAGAACACCCGCATTAGGTGGTAGCTGAGTTTAAGGAAGGATGAAGAAAAGATTATAGGAGCGCAATTTAGGAAGGAGAGAAGGGGACAGACGAGGTGAGAACGGCTAAGCTTAGATGAAACGGGAGAGGAGCTTGAGGTTGAGCGGGAGTAGAGAAAGCTAAGGTAGAGAGCTGAAGGCTCAAAGAGTTAAGTGGAGGCGGAGAAAGAATGCTAAGATGATGTTGATTTGTAAAGATAACACGCAGGATGACGAGCAATGCATAGCCATGATGACACGGTAGTCACGCATCTGAGCTAGCAATACCAATAGTGAAAGCTTCGATTTCATTGATGAGCCGGAACATGAGACATCGAAGAATACGTATTAATGTTTGAAAGCGGCAGAAGGGACGAAATCCTATGGAATCGGAGGTTTGTTTTAGGGTGTTTTCTGTACCAAGTAAAGGGTCAGATGTTTCAACACCCAACTATGATGTTGAAAGATTGAAGAACTAGTGAAGTTTATAAGAGAGCAATATTGGGAAGATCGGATTACCTGCAAAGTGGGTACTGTGCAAGTAAGCATGAGTCCGAAGAAGATGAACCTAGGGTGTTCTTAAGAACATATCGAGCTCTTAGAATGGATATCGCAGAATGTAACATGAAAGATGGTTATTGGTTTGTTCGATAGGTATTCAATGTTCGAAAGACTGCAACTTATTAGGGAACGAAAAGAAAATACAGAAGAGATGAAATAAATTAGTTCCAGAAGGTTATATGGAAGATCGTATATAAGTGTATCAAGATGTCACACCGCCGAATACATGCCAGACAAGGTACAATAGGAGAATAATTTTAGATCGAAGAAGGGGGGGTCGTATGCGAACGTAATGAGTAACATCAAGGCAACCTAAAATACATTAGAGGAACACAATGGAGGGAAAGGTTGAGGATCGGATTGTGGAGTGGAGACAGACAGGGTCGATCGGGATAGACGTACGCCAGTGAGAAACGGAGTAGGTGATATCTAGGATGCCTTATGAAGTGGTAGAGGAAGAGGATATAGGCAGTAGTTAGTAGAGCACCCTCTACATTTAACACCAGTGGATAGGAGGGAAATCCGCATTATTCCCGGGGAAACAGAAGGAAGAGACTACAAAGAAGGAGTGTATTGAGTGTTTTGATCGGCTGCAGAGCAAGGGGTGGGGTGAGAAGTTTCGAAGATGGTGATGAGAGTGTAAATCCTGAATTTGGGAGAGTAGTGAAGGTAGCGGTCTGGAGAAAAAATAGTGGAGCACCGTAACTGTTGAAGTAAGGATGGTAAAGGGGGACCGGATTACCAGAGGTAAAAAAGAGAAGTAATGAGATTATCGGGCCACAGGTATAGTAAGGTATGGGTGGGTGAGATCATGGGATAGGTGGGTGTACAAACGGATTGTGTTCGGGGGTAGGGAGGTAAAATCATTGGAAAGCTTAGAAATATGGGACTCGCGAAAAACTCAGGGACGTGTATGGGACAGCAGCAGTGAGGAGTATTCTTGTGACCAAGAGATTGATGGTGGACACCCCTTATTATGTGGGTAGCGACAGAAAGAAGTCCGAGTGCTGTAAGAATGCTGTCGCATTTAATATCGCAGAGATATTTTTGGAATATGCTCGGGAGTAACGGGAACAGGGATCATTGCCAGGTGGAGGCCGGGCCTGGAGCTCGAAAGTCGGGTGGCGAACGCTTGAGGACAGGTCCTTGCGGATAGTGGAGGGATAACGTAAGTAGTTCGGTGGCATTTACGTGAGAAAGATTGGTGAGGTCCTGGTTTGACATAGCGCTGAGGCATTCAGGCCTGAAGACGATTCGGGACACAGAAGGAGGGAAATATGGTCGGCCCTAAACCATGTAGTTTTGGCAGTGGGAGTAGGGAGGTGGTAGTACTGCTTTTATTAGAGGGGAAACGTGCAGTGCCAAATACTCTAGAGTCAAGATATAAGGATGTCAATTGAAACACCCGAGGAGACGTCATAGATGTGATGAGAGGGTCAGAAGTTACGTTGTTTATAAGATTAAGTCGGTTCAAGAGAAAGAAGTAAAGTTCACTAAGCAGCGAGTAAGTAGATGTTGGACAGTGATACCAGGAATAAAGCTAGTGTTACAGAAGATACATAGTAGGAAGAAGTAGAATAATATATAAATACAGTGGGTTCTGCTGAGAAAAGTTTAGCTGTGGGAGCTTGATGTGAGAGAGGTTGTGGATGAGGTTTGATGAGGTGTATGAGTAGTTAGTGTGTCAGTAATTAATGGGCCCAATTGATATGAGGAGGTATGGAATGGTTGTAGCTATGGGGACGAGGGGTAGAGAGCCATGGTAGATGAAGTAATAGATAATTGTTAATTGATGGAGACTTTAAAAGTAAAACTAAAGATGTGTGCTCACAGATGGACGTGGAGTGTAGGAGCGTGCGTGGGAGAACGAACCATTAGGCGGCAGATCTCTTTAAACAGAAACTAGGAGGGAGACCCATACTTACAGGACGTTATCGGAGTCGCGAATATGGCCGAGAGTTATGTATCGGGAAAGTAGGAATGCTAGATGTGTCGATAAGAAGAGGAAGTTAAGACGTGTCCGGTGTAGGGAAAGTTTGTGATGAGTATGCAGTCTTAGAAAAAGAATGAGAAAGATTAGAAGGTAAATATGACAGTAGTATTTTGATTGGGAAGCGATGTGAGATTTAGGTCAAGGCAATTAATAGTGGGAATATGAAGAGAAGCCAAGTATAACCTGGATAAACAGTAGTTGATGAAGTGTAGATAAATTTCATATGCGCCAAAATACTTATGGTATAAGGGAGAGAAGTTAAGATTATAACAAGAGATGCCATAAAAAATGAGAGTGGTCGGATCGGTTGAATGAATGCAGTGCACGCATAATAGGTGGCTTGAAGTGTAGAATGGGTAAGATTGAAGAACATAGGAGTTAGGAAATGAGTGTGGATAGATAAAGAAGGTATTGTAGCATGACAGTTAATTGGAATGATGACATATTCAAGTGAGTGATTAAAGAATGAGGATTTCGTGAAAGGTAGGAAAGAAGTAGAACGGTATTTGATTAAATGTGATTGAAGTTGGTGTAGTGATAAGAAGAACGACATGTGGAAGATTTGGGATGTGCTTGAAATATTATTAGGGTTGCAAAGGAGAGGATGAGGTATAGAGTGAAGGGTGAAGAGGTGGTTCGAAAAAGACTATCGAAAATAATGAATATTGGTGTTATGTTCTATTAAATGGAGAAGTGTTAGAGGAAAATAAAAGGAGAGTGGTAGCTGGGTATTCAAAGTGGTATAAGGATATTGAGGAAGGGTGTAGACTAGAAAAATTGTTAGAATGTGTGTCAATAAGAAGGTTGCCCGGACAAGATACGGGTCTGGTACGAAATCGGTTAGGATGAAAGGATAGAGTCGATATTTTAAGTGAAATAGATTAAGTATTTCTGGACCGGCGCCGAAATACCCTGAGATATGCATTACTCAAATAGAATGGTCGTATAAACTAATATTATATGCTCGAAAGAACACTAAGATGGGTTTTACGTAGAGTTATGCTAGACGAAAGAAGTATTTGGTAAATGAAACGATGTTTTAATTATGTATAAATGCAAATGTGACCATTATGATTCAGAGCGGGCAGCGATGGTAATGCCGTGGGGTAGTGAATGTATTAAATGACTTTTTGTGTATTTACGAGAGAAGTAGGTTCTGTATTTGATTTGCCAATACTATTTTTTTGGGTTTAATATTGAGTAAGTAGGGTTGCTGAAAAGAGTTGCAAAGTGTCAAAATGTTCTGTCTTATTAGAGTGTTAATAGTAGCCAAAATCGGAAAAAATGCGTTGAATTATTAACGCCGTTAATGTTGAGACAACTAATAGTTATCAAGGTTGGACTATAGTATATGACAAAGCTTTTTCATGATTTTTTTTCGTTAAATGATTAGTTGCTGATAGGATATATATTTACTTCATTTATGGGTCCATATTTATCGTTGGAGTATTGTCATAGTTTGTAAGGGGCTACGAACTTCTAACAAGGAACGGTTTATATATAGGCTGAGGGTCGGTAATAAATAATGAGATTTGTCTATATAAGTGTAATTTAGTTAGTGAAATATTAAAGATGTGGTAGGTTGTATTTACTTGAGGAAGGTGCAGTTGTACATTGTTCAATTTGTGTCTTTTAGTATTTCGGATAATTGGATTTTGGTTGTTTTCGATATTATTCTATTTGATAATTATATTTATGGTAAGGAATTCATCCTACAAACCAAGAATACAAATTTATACGACTCTTATAAATATCATGGTTTATATATTATATTTTTCAATGAATTAATTAGAATAATTTGAATTCATTTGATAAATTAATATTATACAGATTATTTTAAAAGTTATGATTTAGGTATTAATTATAAAGGTCGGCATGGCTAACTTAGGAAGTATATATATAAATTAGTAAATAATGATATTTGTGATCTTTTTGGCCGTTTTGTTGATTGACATTATAAGAATATAAATGAAGGATTAGGTAGATATATTAAGTTATTGGTAAGCCGTATGAGGATTTATGATTCGATAGAAAGATTAATGTTTTTGTAGTTGGTACTGTATAAAATTTTTTGTGTCCAATTTAGACATATTGAAGATATATTATCTAAACTGTTAATTATTATGTTATATATAGTAAATTTGGTGGTAAATTACAATGTGGAAAGTTTTGACTAATTATATTTAGGGTAAGATATAAATGAGTAGTATTCTTGGAAGATTGTGCTGGTTTCCATTAATATATATTTGTGTTTCTTAGTTTATTTTTTGTCGGAATACTTTTTAAGTGGCATTTCCTGGGACTTTCAGGTGAATTGTAGGTGTGTTCAGATGGTAAGTTTATCGAAAAGGTAGCAGTTGATCGATTGATTGCTAGGGATAAAAATGGCGTGAATAAAGCTCTTAAAGTTCTCACCTAAATTGATTTTACAGAAAGGTGTGCCACGTATATTTTCGTTTTGAAGCTACTGGAATAATTATAACAAACGTTATACCCAGGTGGTGAGTCGATTATTTATTCATAATATTAATGGTCAACTACATAGATGTGTTAGTAGAACTTGAAGAATCACAAGGTCAACGTTAATTCCCTGGGATGTTATTAGCTTAAGATTAGGATTCTCTGTACTTAACTGTACTTAGGGGGGATTCGAGATTCATCAAAAAATAGGCTTTTCAATAATTCTATGACATCTGTTCTCGTGAAATAGGCATGTGTATTAAAGTCTCACCGATCCGCAGCAAAAAAACTGTTTCTATAGTGTAAGATTTTGGAATTTGTGCACTTATTAACAGCCATTATTTCTGACTAATGCCATCCGGTGTTGTTCGTGCTGTCCAAAACACAGAGAATCGTCTTCAGATTTTTCACGAGATAGCGGCATCCAGGTTTTGGTTGTTCTAATTTTATTCAACAGTAATACGAAAATGTAATTTTAAGTACCATGCATTCTATCGTAGTTATTTTTACGGTCTAAACGAAACCGCTCGGTGGGCTAATTAACTGGGGTTACATTTGAGCGGGCTACAATAACGTCTCAACAATGATACAAAAAAAGGAAAAAGTCTAAATTTGATTAAAATCAATCAGGGGAAATTCGAAATAATCTATTATGTTTCTGCCACGGGGGTTATAAATACTCTGTCGATAGATAAAGGAGTGTATATATTGTATCGTACTTGATGCTTCGTTAGTAAATGATATAGAATCGAGATCACTTCCATCTAGCCGTTGAATAGAATGTCAAAATTAGTTCCAATAAAAGTTGAATATGGTAAATGACTGCTGTCTGGGCTAGGTTAGCCGCACATGTTTGTATAGATATCTTTAAGGCTAAATTCTTACTATATATGTCTACGTTGGCCGAATCTTTTTAGGGTTCGGACCAGATTCGATAATTTCTAAGAACAAGTCGGGTTTTTCATGATATTTTTTTAAGTTATTACAACGGCTGGGGTAAAGTTTGTATTGTTCGTAGATATTGTGGTGTTGGTTTCTAGAGTATATTCCTAGCAATGGCGGCGGGAATGGTAGTAGTAAGGCTCTTCCCAGGACATTCTGACTACTGATGTCATGAATTATATTATAAAACATAAATCTTTGATAAGTAAAAGCTGATTAGCTTATTAGTTATATTAATGTTGTTTATTAATATGATATATATTATAAATTATAACAGAAAGGTACCTAGTTCTGCTATATATAGAATACGTATTTTGTTATCTATGACTTTCTTTTATTTTAACTTTCTATAAGTAGCTTACATAATATTTTTAAGTTTTAAAGACTTAAAATATTGCAGTCTCTTTGATTCAAGTTTTATGACATTAAGTACACGTAAGACTTCTTGTAAATCGAAAAGTCAATATTGATTGACAACGCTGTTTATATTAGGAAGCGGAGAAAGGAAGAACAACCACCATAAATCGGGTAAAAAAACCGTCGGGTGTTGGCAGGGATTAGACGGGTATCTAACGTTAGTTTTGATATAAGTTGTGCTGGCGGGATTTTAGATGATAAGTGACGTCTTACACTGCCCACTATTGGCAAAGCAAGAATGCGGTGCAATCATTCAAATTCAGGCAGCTAGGTAACTGTTGCTTACATACCTAGAGTTTATAGGATAATTAAAAAAAGGCGCTTAGTTGTTGGAATTAGTAATGTGGGTCTGGGCTCCAGGCAGTGGCCATAGGATTTGTTTAGTTATCAGTCTTTGAAGAGTAAGTTATATCAATGGTACATAAGAACTATTATGTTATCTATAAGGCAACCGATACATGCTTTTCTAATAGTACTAATCTATTACTTAAATAGTATTACAATGAAAAAATACCTTAATGTAATAATTTTAATTTCAAGAAATTGAACGCTTTCATTATTTGAAAAAATATAACCAATAAGATCTAATAGCCATATATTAATATATATTCCCATTGATAGACTAATAGATTATCATGGAAAAATAAATCATCATCACTCTACATAAGATAATCCAATTGCTATATACATATTTTAACAATTAGAAACAATCGGGTCAGTGTTAAAATATAATGGTTGAGGTTGCTATCTGAGACTATGTTTAGATCTATTATGAAGGATCTCTCTGGGAAAGCATTAATCATATTAATAGAAGTGAAAAAGTTATTTTATGCATTATTAACATATTAGTGAAACCGTTTACATTCATTATCTCATAATACGTCATATATGTAGTAGTAACATAATATTGCAAGCACACTTATTTATGATCAAAAGATAGAGGAGACCTTACCTAACACCCAGGGTATATATATTGCGATTACCATTAAGAAAGGAAGGAAAGAATAGTAGTTAGGGCGACTTATTTTATTATTTTTTGGAGGTTTCAAATTTTGAGGAATCATTAATGTTTATGTTTAGTTATTTTATATTATTCCCTATTCCTTATATATCTATAAATTAATGAGAACATCAAACTTTCGCTTTAGATAAAAGTTTGTGACACTACGAACAATAAAGCATTGGAACACTGTATGATTTGAAGTTTTATAGTTTCATTTATTAAAAACAAAAGGATAAAACTTACAAACATCACTGATAAAACTAATAGAGACTAGAAAAAAACTTAAAGGGCATAGGGAAAACTGAAAGTCTACCTTAAAATTGAAGAGTCTATATAAAACTTACAGAGTCTAGATTATACTTAAGAGTCAGGATTAAACTTAATGAGTCTTGATAAAGTTTGATTCCACAGAATTAAAATTATACGTATAGGATTTGTCTGAAAATATAATTAAAACAATATATATATAATTATTATATCATTATTTCAAAAATTTTATTCTTTTGAAGATTTTTCCAGGATTTGCCATTTTCTTAATAAGATATAGTGGCAGTGATTGCTTGAGCTTGTTATTTGCAATTACTAATAGCAGGACCAATATAATATTTAAAATTATTTCGATTTCAGAATTTTCCACATAAACCCACAGACAGTAATAAGAGAAGAACATATTAATAGTATTACTACTAGTTGCTACTAATGTCATAAGATAGACTACTTTAATCGTTCAGATATTTTTACGCTAAGTTCACTATTAACATAATGATAAAATAATAATACAACTTATCATAATAGCTTGTGATTTCTGGGCAAATTTAATAAAAATATTCTAGTAAAAACATTTAAAAATATTTATTAAGTTTGGCTTACCATTCCGTATGGGTGCTTTATTTATTTATCTTATTGTCGTTGCTACTATATGTATAATTTAGAGGTAGCTTCATGTAAAGGTTTATAATATCTTTACATTTACTTCACGTCTGAGTTGTTAACAGTAATCTAATTTTGCAGAAACGTCATGGTTTATCTCCGCGCTTTCAACTGTTCAGATATATGTACGTGGTACATGTTGCAGGTGGATGAGCTCTTTTGTCCGTAAATTATATATAGAGCTCACACCATTAAGTCTTGAAATACTTCTATAACGAATAAAAACAAAAACAAAAGGACAAGGACCCAATCCCAAAAACCAATGCAATTATACTCTAGGGATTACCCAGTTGGTCTAAGGTGGCTATGGTTTGGGGTTGCGGTATGGAATAATATTAGTTGTAAATTATCTATGGTGGTGGTTCCATCTCTTCTTTTTCCTTTGCTTGTTGACAATACATTGGCTCGCTACATCATGTTCTCCCATTCTTTTGTCATGATATTGACATATGCGGCTGTATTTCTTTATTCGCATCTCTGGTGTCTCTTGGTTCTTTGAACGACTTTCCCCCTAACTTTGCGTGGACAAATATTCATTCCAATGGGTGTTGTCCGGATTCATTATCCTAAACGACATTTTTTGGGACCTGATCTGTTTCAAGCGTTTCCTTTTCTCTCTCAGATTGTTAAGGCAAGGGTTCGAACGCGACGGGCGGCCTGAAACCAATCCGTATGCTTTCTAATTCATGACTAGTCTTTCGGTCGTCGCATGAATTACCTTACTTATAATGAAAGATAGAATATAATGCTTCAAAGCGAATTAATTCGCCACTAAAAATATGTAAAAGGCTAATAAAAATTTATTATTGTTAATGATTTTCATTATTACAAGAAATTCGGGAATTTTTTTTTTTTCCTGGATATACCGGCTAATAAGTCTTTTAAACTTCAGAGTATGACATGGTTTTTGTTATCCTGTACACAGTTGAAGAATAAACTGACCCTTAAGAAACCATCTAAAAAATTTATTCAAAAAAATCAAATTTTATTATTAGACGTCGCTAGTACTTTATAGTTGTAATAACAATTTAAGGTATAAAGTTAATTTATGTCTAAAATAATTTAATAATAGTTTCGACTTTCATTAATATTATCAAATATAATATAATAAAATTAATATAATTATATTTAGTATATATTAAATAAGGTATTAATATATAATTAATGATAAATGGTATGAATTTATTAACTGATAATATATATTTCTACGTATAATTATGAGTACTATTCGTATTTTCAAAGTTATAATATATATAAAGCAATACCGGGACCTAAAGAATCCAATTGGCAGATTCATATAGGGTCCAATACTAATATTACTGATTCAGGTAGAAAATATTATATATTAAATAATTATAATAAATAAATTAAAGAAGATCGAATGTATAATTACGTTAATTGATTGGTAACTATGCAATTAATTTCGCTAATTCTCAAACTATAATCATTTTCTTTCTTCCTCACCATAAACTCAATAGGGAGGTTACTAGGGCAAGGGGGTACTTTCTCTATGTAGTTACATATTTGTATATTCATATACAGTTATTAATATATAAACAATTTATATAGTTTAATAATAATTTAAAAATTTATGGTAATAAATTTAATAAATCTATCGTATTTATATCTACTCTATATCAAGTTATAATAACCGTATATCATATACAATAGTACTAATAGTGCTCATAGATAGAAACGGGGGCAGGTGATATACGCGTATCTAAGATAGTAACTAATAACGGCGTCCATCAAACGATGAGTTGTGTATACGATATAACATCTGTATGTATGATGGTAGTACGCCTACCTTATTATCAAAATCCGGGGCACGCGCAAAAATCCGAGTAAGTAGTACTGCAATATCTGCGGTAATAAGCTCCTGCCTCGTGGTATCAGTGTAATGCTCCAACGTGAATTAATGGTACAAGCTCTCGTAGGTCACTATTCATCATATCTGCTTAACGACGCACCTACTATCTACGAAGGTATAGTATTATATAGCTGATTAATTACGTCATGTCTAGCTCAGCCTCTTTCAATATACTTATATATCTCTAGTACTTACTCAGGGTCCCAGGTATATATAGTACTCAGGATCTACGTAACTAGTGTGAGGATAGAAGGTACCCACGGTAATATATAGCTAGGAGATATATGAATATGAACGGGTTAGTCCCAGATATGCAGGTCACCTCACTCCTAATAGTAGTAGGAAGTGAGTAGTCTATTCTTCCGGGTCGAATTTGCTCTATTATTTACCTCCTATTATAGTCATCGCGTAAATCTAGTACCTTTACCTATAGTCAAATTATATATACTATAGAGCTAAAACTAATGTAGCCTCCTGCCAGGATGATGAATGCGTATATAATGTGACAATAACCGAGGTTATAAAATAAATGAGAGTCGAGCTATATCTGTGATCATACTTTAATATATTGCTCAAAGTATAGCTAATGCTCACTAGGTGAAAAATGATCGAAGAATGGAAGGATTAAAATATAACCACTTTTTTCAAATCTCCTCGTTACCGACGGTGACGAGATGAAATGAAGAAGAAGTGATATATAACAATAACTCTGTGAGTACCACAGTTTATCCTGACGGATGAGAGTATGACTTTTAACTGTTGTGTTTTACATCAGGGATACAGAGTCGCGGCGAGATAATTCTCACTATTCTGTATTCCTTTTGATTTCGTGACAGATAAGCGTTTTGAGAGAGTTAGAAGTGAGTGGAGCAACGTTATACAGGTATGTGCTCATGTAGCGGGGTCGACATTGTTTGGATAATTTTATTTTGTCATTATTATAGGTGAGACGCACCTCGGTGGTGGTAATTTGACCCAATCTGTCTGGTTATATGACTTCTGCTGGTGACATGCACAAGCAACCTCTGCTATTGATGGTGTGGATACTTCTTGTAAGTAACGACAGATTATTGTTTAGCTAACTCAAGGATCAAATGTAAAGTCAAGACTAGAGTGAATAAGTTTTTTGACAAAGTCTTTTCAAGTAGTGCTTTAAAAGAAAAAATATTAAGATGCTGTTTTTTTTTTTTGTTTGACTGCTTTGTTTCTTATATTTCTGTTTTTTTTATTAACCTCTTATTTCTGCTTTTTTTATGCTCATTTACCGTAATGACTCCCTGTTTATATTATTGGCGAAATATTAGATCTCTCACCTTTGGAGAAAACTGAGAGAATTCTTCTAGATGTTCTACAACTCTATTTTATATGCGCATTAAGCAGACCTCGTTTCTTCTATCTCCTTCTCCAAACTCAATATTTTGCTGATATGATTACGGTGAGCTTGAAAGCTATCTTTTATTCGTGTAAATGACTATTACATTAGCTTCGTCACGGATGATATAAAGCGTTTGGCCTATCTGGTAGATTATGTTGAATACATACAGGGTTCGAGCTATGATCCTATTTCTAATCCTGCTCAAATATGTGATATTTCGTGAGCAGCATAATTGGACAGTTCTTGGTAAACCGGGTAATAAAATGAGCTTCTTTGCGTAGATTTGGGAGAAATATATAACGCTTACAAATCTATGGCATTACATACTCTGTATTCTTAATAAAACAACTGACTTATTTTTCGAAAAAGAAGCATTTATCTCTGTACCCTTATGTCGTGGTTCGGCGATTGTCCCATATTTCACTTAAAATTTTTCGTTAAGCTTTCTTTATGCACTATCTTTACTCATAAATGGCAAAAAAATGTTCAGATTTTCAATTTAAATAATACTCAAAAAAGCTTTGGGAAAAGTAAAGACTGTATTGAAATGTTTATTATGTTAAAGTGTTATGTGCTTAAAAAAGTTTCTTTATTTTTTAATTCTTGTCAATGTCAACTTTCGGTCTCCTTAGATTTGAATGGTATAATGTAACGAGGGATTCTAAAATATATAATTGCTATTCATAAAACGAATAAATGATCAATATTGATTATTATTTACAATGGCAGCGTTCGAAATTGCTAGAAGCCCACAGTATGAGTAAGTTGCGTCGTCACAAATTATTTTGAGAGAGGTAGAGGTTTTCGGCATACATAATGCACTAAGTCACGCCTTCAAATTTAATGTGGATATAAAAGTCCAGGTCAGTGTGAAGTGTCAATTAAATTGAGTCCGAATAAATGAGATCTTATAGAAACTGATGAGAATTCCTTTTTATTGCAATTTATTTAAAATCAAATTTACTAATAAAGCACTAAATAAAAAAGACATAAATGGTCATAGACTAATAAGATAAAAAATAAATTATGACGTTCCAAATACTCTCAATTTAAGCCTCCAGAGATCAATATGAAAAAACAGGCTCTACTCAAATGGGAAATACGTTCTTAATAAGAGTTAAAGATAACAACCAATATTTTAATTTTAAATGTGTTTGATCAACTAAAATTTTATTTGGCCATTCAAGCTTGCATTTTAAGTCTTCTGCTAAGTTCTTTAATGGCCTGAGGAGAATTTCTAGGAGTCTGCTTTGACTTGAAATTGTTTTAAAATTCCCACGAACAAAAAGAATTCCAGTCTTTCAAGTCCTTGAATTCTTTTTTGTTTTTTTTTTTGGTTACTTTATTAATAAAAAATACAGGTTGGAAATTTTGGCTTGCAAGTATCACAAAAATATACGCCTGTGTTAGCTCCTAGATTAGCGTACATCGAGTGAAGATGGCCCAGGACTGCGTATAATTATCTCTTCTTTTTACTAGATACAATTCACACGCGCTCTCCCACCAAAACACACGCTCACACGCACAACACCCACTAAGGCGCAAGAATAAGCACACCCCCCTGGGGAACTACGCCCGACACCAGGGCCGATAACCAGTACAGCCACCAGACACGACACATAACAGAATTGACACAGACCCCACCAGGCTGGGAACACCAGAACCAAGTTATTGATTAGTGATATAGTTAAATAAAATTTTATAGTATAAGTATATTAATATATATTATATATATATTATTATTATATATATATTATTAAGATACCCACCAAAACGATCATTTATAGTAAACATAGAAAATCACCCAACAGATACATTATCAAGATTTGACCATAATATCCATACCTCTAAATCAACTGCTATATACAATCACTTAAATTTTAATCTAAGACGAGAGAGAAAGAGAGAGTTTAGAGCAGCTGAGCAGACGAAGACGAAGACGAGAGCAAGAATGAGCGAGAGAAAGACGAGAGGAGCAGAGAGAAGAGAACGAGAATTGCCGGTGTCAATCACGTAGAAATTATGGGAATCTGTAAAGCTTCGAGAACCTCCGCGTTTCTATAGCTTTTCTCAACAATCTAAAATAGTTGCAAGGGCAGTGATATTGTACGCGCACTTTTCAGTTTATATATATATTATATTATTATTGACTATACTATACATTATTCATTCCGTATTACCCCATTAGGTATACAGTACACACTGATAAATTCATATCCCCTTTTATACTATAACATACTAATACATACCTTCCCCTCCTACTCAAAATACATTACTATACATTTTACCATTTATACTATATATACATAGTACACTAACATAGTCTAGGGGGTCCTCTAAAGATTAAATTTATATCGGTACATATAGTTAAGGCAATATATAAGATATATAGCTACTACGTATTACTATACATATATACTCATTACTTACAAAGTATATATATATGAGTACCACTACAGCCATAAGAGATTGTATTACATAAGTATTATCTTATACTATATCCTATCAACTACGGGTATACATATTGTAACCTGAATAGTACTAGGTACAATTATATATACATATCTTACCCTATTCTTATTAACATATATGGGTATATATTATTATAATATTTATAATAAGTAATAATGATTACTAGATATTTTATATATGTATTGGTGATAATATAATAATATATATAATAAATATATAATATGGAATAACAAAAGATAGTTATAAAATATTGCGTAGGTGTAATGAATGGCATAGTGGACTTAATAAATACATGAATAAATATTATCTAGGAAAGGCGAACATTAGCACTTTAGGGGATACTAAGGTGTTATCTAAATATTAATACAGTAAAAAATAATAAAAAATATTTATTAACTCTGTTCTATAATGAATATTAATATATAATCTATCATATAATATATATAAAATAATTACTATATATATATAATTATAATCTATATATATATAGACCTAATTAAACATATATTCTATAAATATATATATAATATATATATATAAAATGGGATATTTTTTGATTTAATTATTATACATCAATACATCTTAATTAATTAGTACATATATAGAAATACGCTCAAAATATTGAAATCTGGACTAGTAACAAATATGCCGATTAGGACGAGAGATTGGAAAAGTTATATTTGATCCTAAGTGTGACCGAGACTAGATGAATAGCGTTCCCATAGTCTATCGAATAATTATATAAATATATATTATATATTAAGATTATTATAATAATATATACTAATATATATTAAATCTATATATTATATCAAGAATTATAGATAAATAATTAATAATTTAATTTGTTTTCGGGGTATTTCATGTTTAAAATATTATCATCTATAAATATATATTACATGTATATATTATAATATAGATGAATATATATATATATATATGGATAATAGTGAGGGACGGGACAGCCCTAATAACGTAGGCGCTCAATAACAATAGACTAGTACCACGCGTTCCAATTAAAATAGTAAATCTAACACTACTGCATCAGTGAGCGTGTTTTATCACTAGAGATGCAAATATGGCAAAAGGCATAATCTAACTCTATGGAAAGAAAGAGAAATTAAACAACAATAAATAGGAACAAATAAACTCAAAATTTACCTATACAATACATAATCATTATACCATCATGCATGTTAAATAGTCAGTCACCGAGGATTAATATATGTGACAAATCAAAGATTTCGATACGAACATATCACTGGCTGATGAATACAAGAAATAAGAGAGTGATACAAATCTATGTAGGTGAAAGATATCGGATTAAGATAATAAAATGATAATAATACGTGAAGAAGGGTTTGAGTCGTAAAATAGTAAGAAATTAGAACGTCCAGAAACAGAGTTCTAGTATGAGACAAATGAACTCATATAAATAGTGAAAGATATGCGAAAGAGTGTAGTAGGGTTGATATAGAAGCGTGGAACAAAAGCAATGGCAGGGGGTGTATAACATTAGATGGATATTATGAGAGTGTAATTAGGAAGGATAGGGCAATTTAACGTATAGTGAGTACTACGGTGCATTATAGTTCTAGCGGTTATAACGCGGTCGTATCGTGGCAGAATAATCGTACTCCCGATGAAAGTATATATACACTGAGTTTATATCCTAATTTTATATATATGTGAAAGGGTGTAGCAGTCATTCTATGAGCACCACTATTACTCAGCTGCACGGTTGCTAAAGAGCGTGATAAACTGTGGCGGAGATCAGATCATTACATACTGATATAGTGTATTGTTGGTATATATATAAGGGATAGCCTAGGTTCAAATTGTTGGTCAAGTTACTAACATGAAGGGACTCAGGGAGCGCTTACGAAATATAGATAAGAGGTCAGCAGTGCTTCTCGTTCAAGAGGTGATCGGTATAGTCCCAGATGACCTATACTCAGAAGTAAAGGGGTCCCAACCTAAAAAAGTAGGGTATTTACGTGGGAGGAGTGAGCTAACCGTACAAAAATGAGGCTGGCAGCAGCAGACTTATATATATAGTATAGGTTATGGGTGAAAAGAAGGGGTTAATAAGCGCGGGTTATGAGTGTATGAGTGAGCGAAGGAAATGAAAGGACATACAAGATGAGCTGTGAGAAGAGTAAGTAATGGCTAAAATAGCTCAAAATCTATGATAAAGCTTAGAATGGCTCATGGTGAAATTGAAGCATGTAGGGTGGTAAGTAGGTAAGGTAAATAGTAAGTCGATTCAGAGTATATAAAAGACTAAGCAATCAGGTCCTCTCTCTACATAATTGATGAACTAATATCGTAAGTACGTCAGAGTATAATATTATAGCTTATATATATATATAGATAGAATACTCATTGCTAGAACTGTATGAATTGAGCAGGATGATTTGCGGAACAAGCAGCATATGTCATATGATTAGGTCGTAAGATGAGTTTCAAGTACAAGCTAAAGATGGTAATGAGGGAATAAATACATAATGGGGGAATGCCGCATCGTTATTCAGAATAGGATCAAGCACCTTGTAGGATCTAAGGTAAGGTATTAATATATGAATAGTAAATAGTGATTATAACTACATATAGGTAGTTACGAATAAGTACATGATATAATTAAGGAAGGTACGGAGGCACTCTCTCGTATTCAAGATACTAGGTGGGCCATAGGCATACTGTGATAATGTAGTATATAGGTGGGATTGAATAAACATAATTATATGAAAGAACGTCATAGATCGATGGATATTTAGCTGTGAAGAAGAGGTAGGCAGCACTGGGCCAAACGGCGAGCGGAACCTAGGTGAGTCGAGCGGAAAGGCCCAGGGAAGACGATGGTGCGCGTTATAGGAGGGATTACCTAAACAGCAGGAGAGAGGTGAGGTTTATCCTAATATATGGATCCATTATCTCTCATCATAATACACAGTCCAGATGCAATATATAGTAGCTTACGTGAGAGTCAAAGTTAAGGTTATATGTACTAAGTAATTATTATATGATACGAAATTTATAAGGGATTGACTGAAAAAGTATACGCTCCTCACCAAGAGGGGGAGGAGAATGCTAATAAAGGTCAAAAGCGCTATATAGTATGCGTAAAGACAGATAAAGATGATATAGATAAGATAATAAAGAATAATATTTATAATTTTTAGAATATATAATATTAATATATATATAAAAATTAATATATAATATATATAAATTATATGAAAGAGAGATATATAAGATATATAATTAATATATATAGATAATAAATATATTAGTATAGAGATATATATTATAGAGGATTGATATTGAATAATCCTTGATATAGATATAAAGATATTAATATATTGATAGAATTAATAGTATATATATAAATTGAAATGATGTGTGTGTGGGATGTGAATGTGAGTGTGGTGATTAGGTAGATGTGGATTACAATATGTTATAATTAATTGTCTGTGGTTTAGGATGGTAGTGTGTAATGAAGTGTGGTGATGTCATATTATGGGTTAAAAAAATTACGTCTTTTTATTGTATTTAATTACTGCGTAATTCTTACCACGTTCGGGTGTGATCTGAAAGCTAGCAATTGAAGCTCGCTAGTAAGCAGCTAGTTACGTTGTCACCATAAACACTCCAGTTCCACAAGGCTGACGATGACTGGGCAAATATCTCATTGATCACTGTAATCAACTACAATAAATGTGGGATTAGGGACGTAGGTAAAAATAAATGAAGGCTAACTACTAATTCAAAATGAACTATATCCTTGAATAGATCTTCCTATATGAGGTATCATAAAGATAATATATCGGGTTTAGGAAACTTTCACTTCTATTTACTAATGATATCTTGTATACATACATAATTACATAAATGATTATCCTAATCACAATCTGTGACATTAAATAGTAAACCCTAAAATATATCTATAATATAAACTTTAGTTACATGGCATAAAGTAATAAGATAGAAAAATCTAGATAAATGGATGAACTCGTTAATCTCATACGGAGTCAATATAAAGTACGATAAAAAGTTAATAGGTATATAATAGGGAGAAATATGACGTGAATAACAAGGATACATAGTAAACTATCGATTGATAGCATGTGATAATCAAATATACTAATGATTAGCCTACTCAAGATATCGGGATTAGTCATGGATAGTGCTGATATGGCATTAAGGGCACCGGCAAGAATTTCATAATTCGTCTGTAAAATAATGAATAAATAATGTAAGAAGATTATACCATAAAATTGTTCACTTATGACAACATGTTGTGAGGTTTTGATTTAAATGCATATATTCCATAGGGTTATACAAGATGAGAGTAAGTTTTTACTTAATTAGAAATAATTGAAATTAATTGGGTTATTTTAAAATTTTATTATATTCTCGTTTAAATTGATTATTGTTTAGGCATTAAATCCCCCAAAGAAGGAAGACTATTCTAAAGATTTTGGAGATTTATTACTATGAGTAATTATAAGAATTTTCCGACATATTTATTCGATCAGCTTAGAAATAACTTAAAAGACTGTTAAAGATTAAAAAACAGTAAAATTCTCATAAGTAGATTTCAAAGTATTTAGATATTATATATTTTTATTACCTCTAATAGTTATAATCTAAAGAATTGCTTATAATAAGTTATTCATATAATTATTATATCATTTTAATGACTTTATTAATTGATTGTTCTAGGTATATCTAACTTGATAGTAATATTCTTAATTGTAAATTATCCTCAAAGATTTGAAGTGATAATGACTATTGAGATTACTTATTATTCATTCTATCTCAATCTTCTTGACTTCTTTATATCTATGCAAGAATCGGATATTATGTTTATCTCTCTACCTTCTCATCTAAAATTCTACATCTCCTTTATTTCACATGTGCTGTATATTATTATGGGACTTGCCTTTTCCTTCATTTATTTAACGGATTATTCTCTTTTTTATTGGTCTTTATGTCATATATATTCATATCCTTCATTGTGATATAATCTGCTTGATATATGGTATGTGGGGTCATTCACATTTGGAACAATTAAAAAATGGGTGTGTGATTGTTGTAATTGAAAGGGATTCGAACTCTAATGTAATTTTACACTCATTGTTTTGGTGTTAAATAGAGCGCTATTATCTTTCCAATAAGTATAATTATTTTGATATGAAAATCTATCGTATTCTGTTTATATCAGGAAACAGTGAGAAGCATTCGACATTATTTTTACTTTTTATATTTATATAAGTTTTCTTTCTTAATATAATCGATATCTTACTCTCATTCTTCATTTAAATGTCACAAATCTTCATTCATTATTGATTGATGATTTGTTTATTCAAATATATGTATTATTAGGTTCAGGTATATACTATTCATAAGTCAAACATAAAGTTTATGGAATAATAGCAATACTCTAAAATTAATTAACACTTTTATTATTAATTTTCAGTTATATAGTAATACTTGGGAATACTTAGTTATCATTGATTATTATTCATGGTATTTATTAATTAGATTTTCCTTAATTCTTTTTTATAGTTAGTAGGGAATTAGATAAAATACAGTTACGACTAAACCGGAAGCTACATTATGAATATTGATTAGTATCTTATATTCGAGTCGGTTATTTACTTGGATTAAATGCTCTAGTTATTTCTATTAAGATTATTATATCTTTATTACTTATCTCTAAATATTATTATTTGGGCCTTAATTATGAATATAATACGAATCAATAATATATTGTATTATGGGTGCGTTATATCATAGACTTCATCTCCGATGGGCTTTCACCGGTCATGAACATCAAGAATCAGTATTAAGTAATATAGTTGGTTCTTCTCATCAATTTTCGTATGTAAATTATTATTCATTCAATCTAAAGCAACATCTTACTTTATTATTATTCTTCTCTTGGACTATATATTGTTTATCATCATTGTATGTGTAAGCTCAACAAATTTTCGTATTACGGTTATTATTCGTTTCATGATCATGCACAGCTATAATTGATTTCGTATATTATAAGATGTATTGTCATGCGGTAGTTCGCCGTTCGTAGAATGTTCTTATTAAACAATATTTGTTTAAACTTATTATTTTTTGCGGGGTTTTACAAAAAGCCTATCTCGGGGGAAGTCGCACAACAGCATCATGTGTCGAAATAAGATTGAGATGTTTATAAATAGGGAGGAAGCGAATTTCCAACGCTAAGGGTCAAGATTTTTTTCTTTTTGGTACCTTTTAAATTTTAACAACCAATGTGAATAATAAATTAATTGAAATTTGGAATCAGAAGACTGAAACACGGCTCTCAGTGCTTTGAGTATCACCTCTTTAATTGAGATTAATTATACATGATAGACTGAAGATGGAGAGGGGTGCTACCTAGGGGGCCAAATTGTTCCGAGGGGTAAACCGATATGTGCCTGATACTGCCAATCTCCCTTGGGTTGCATTTTAGAGTAACGTTATGTTCGGGCTTCGTCATGCATCTAAAAATGCGGAAAAATCCGTACATGGATGACCTTTTATTGGTAATATTTATTATTTACTCATCAAAATTTGTATTTATATAATCTTATTGATTTTTTGATTATTATTCTAGTTATTATTATTATCTATGTATTTGACTATGCTATAAATGGTATTATCTTATTTGTCATGTCGGTCAAATTATAGTGTTTTGAATCATCATATTCCGATCAGAAGAATCAAGATTGCTTTTTATTATTTTGTTTATTACGACTAATTTCTCTCTTAGATTGAGGAAATTATATTTTGGTAAATTGAAGGTTCTATTCTTCTATCTTAGTTTATATATCATAATTCTCTTTATTCTAATCATTATTATTACCTTATTAATAATAATTTATGGTCAACTTAATTATTATTATCTGTTCTAAATATAATTACAATTATATAATTATCATTTATCACGGTCATCAATTTTCTTATTATTATTTTATATTAATTATTATTATTCATTTGATTATTATTATTGGGCAGGTTATTCTTCTTTTCACAGATTATTTTTATTCATATAGCTACTTGAATACATAAATTAATAGAATTACAATAATATTATTATTCTTATCTATATTATTATTATTATTATTATTTTATTATTATTGATTATTATTATTATTATTATTATTTTATTATCTATTATTATTATGTATTTATTATTTATAATTTATATTATCTTTCTCATTATGGTAGGGGGATGCATTTATGTATAACTATCTATTGTATTCGGGATTATTGATTAATTAGTTTTCTTACATATTATATTTATTATCTAATATAATGTATCTTAGTTCATAATATTAATCTATGTGAGCATTGATAATTATTGCACTTCTCTTGGTGTAATTAATACTCTTATCTTCTTATTTTATTATTATGTGATTTTTTTTAACCCACATTTAATCTTATTATTAGCTTATTTATTATTCTATTTTATTTTATTATGTATTATTATGATTGACTAGTTCTGTGCGATGACAAGTATTAATAATTGAATGGATTATGTGTATTGATTGCGATCTCATGTGGAGAAGGTCCCAAGACGAGAGAAAATGCGTACGAAATATGCCGAGGGGTATTTCCAGAAGATAGGCAATGTATCATAATTAATTCCGACAGCTACTTTCAACCCCGTCTACAAATTCACTTCGTGATCTCAATAATCTACGCTCATTTTTTTGCTCATAGACTCATCACAACCCAAATGTTAAGGAAATAATGACGAAAACTCACATTTCCATGTCTTCTACATACATTTCTTTTAACTAATTACTACAAAATAGTCAATCGAAAAATTTTAAAATGTGTATCTGGATATAATCACATACCTGGAAACTACGATTCAATTTATTCTTTCATGTCTAATTATAAACACGCTCTCTCAGTGTATCAGCCAAACTGATATTGAGATGTTGGCTCGTTACGTAACCATTTTTTTATTCGAAAAGTTTTATATTTTTCTTAAATATTTAATATTATTATAATACTTTTAGGCTAAAATTAATAATTTTTTTTCTACCATAATTTTATTTATTGGTATTACCATATTCATTGTTTCTGTCTTTAGCTGCTTATACAGTCCTAGAACTATATACTTATACCATGCATATTAAAAATATAACAACATGTCTTCATCACACCGCGAACAACTCCGGAACTTATCCCTAAGCACATGTGATTGTTTGATATGGTGATCATCTAATACTTTTGAAGATTGCACTTTTATAACCACTGCAACTCAGCTCACTTTCCTAACAATTTATTGACAACGGGTATCCGGTAAGATTTCAGAACCGCATATGATGTCTCCTTTCTTTATTGCGCAGCGCTATATTCACGATTATCCACTAAACCTCCGGGAGGATTGAGGGCGTGTGTTATTATTGAGCGACTCAATGCACTCGATGTAAATACGCCAAAATCTCTGCCTTAGACCCTTTTCTATCAGTTTAACCCACTCTTCTTTAAGTATTAATAGAGATCCACAACCCACGCTTTAGACACATATGTAACACGACGTCTCTCCTATGTTTCGCCCGTCTTTGCATTTGCAAGTTTTTCATATTAATTTTATTTACATATCTTCTTTTACATTTCTTTAATTCTTCTTACTCCGTTTTTCTATTTTTTCAATATTATTATTATAGTATGGTATCAAAGTCAAATTATTCCTTATCTAAATTTCTATTTCAATTACACTTATATTATTTTCTTACAATTCTCAACTGTCTATCCTATCTAAATATTTCTTATCATTATAATTTTCTAAACCATCTTTTAATCTCTTTTCTTATATTTCTGTTTTAGATTCTTATTATTATTATTATTAGTTATTATTAATTATCTTCAATATATTATAAATTATTATCATCTATTTTCCTATTTTATCAGATAGATGTATCTTAAATTCTCCTGTCCTTATGTAAATTGCTATGTATGTCCATATATTAAACTTCCCTAGTGCTTTTCATTGGATTTTAATTAATATTACTTGAATTTATCTACCTTATATCTATTCATAATATTAAATTCAATCTAACTTATCAAAATTAAATAACATATATGGGAAGTATTATTCTTAATAGACCGACGTAATCTATATTATATTCCTTCTTTTATTTTATACATTTGCCAGACACCATGACGTATTTACTAACAAAATGCTCCTCCACTAACTAATATAGAATAATTATACAATACATGGGGATCGGTACCAGCTTACTCAGGTGTCTAGTAGATGAGATCTAATAAATATCGCGCGACCCCCCAGGGGCCGACGCTGCAACCTTTGCTGACGGGAACCAAGAGCGGGCGGCCCGGAGCAAGGGCCGCCAATTGGAAGTGGAGACCAGGGCAGAATTCAGATCAAGAAGCGAGAGAGAAAGAAAATGAGGAAGAAATAGATAACAGAAATATAAGAACTATATCTAATAATCGTAATTATAGATACTAATCATATAATCTGATCATCTAATCATTAATCAATAATTACTAAAATACAATGCTCAGTATCAATAGAATCAGATGAATACATCAGATGAATACCACTATAGTCTGATACGTGAATAATTAAGATTGATGGGCCAGAGAGATTACACTGCCTGTCCATATTAATAAACATCGACTGATACAATAATAATAATAATTAGATGATGGTGAAAACATACTGCTAAATAATAACGATACTAAGTAAACTATACAATCGTGTGAGCGTGTCAGCGAAAAGGCGCAAGGAAATATTGTGCTTGTTTACCTGGTTTTAGTAATGACAAATGAATAGATGACAGGTCGTTTAGAGGAACATTAAGATTTTATTATTTCTATTGTTCATAATCATATCATAATTATATGCGATTTGCCCATTATTATTCGTTTAAATATTAAATACCTACTGGTATATCATTATTATTTTTTATTATTATAATATATTATGAAAATTTAAAAAATATAATTATCTCTATATTTTAATTTGGTGTGTGGAATATAGATTTTCATTTACGTATCTCAAGAGATTGGATGATAGTGACTTTATTATTAGTCTTCATTTATTATAGGCTCTCATTTTTGCAGTTTAAGATTTTATTTTATTGTCTTAGAGTTTCCTCGGATATGATAATTATTAGGTATCATTGATTAGTGAGACAGCCAGGGGTGCAGGTCGCAAGAGAGTCACCACGCGACATCTCCTGCTTGAAACTGTATTAGTGAATATCTTGGCTGACTTCATTGATTATTTTATTCATTCACTTAGAGTCTAAATTACTATATTTCCTTTGTATTTATCATTATGATTTACGTAATTATTTCATCTTTTGTTTTTTTTATTGCATTAATTGTATTAAATACGTTAAGTGTATTTGTGATATAGTCATGAAGTATAATATAATTTTGTAGTTATCCAAATCTAATCTTTATTATCTATGTGGTTCTTATTTGATTATGTATCGTGTAAGAATAGTTTATGTGCTATGATTTCATTCGTGCTATTTATTTTTATTATTATTATTATTTTTATTTTATTATTTTTCTATTATAATTTATTATTTTCATATTACATTATCCTGTATAGCACTTTGGTATGTTTTCTACTGTATAAATAGATGCAATATTATTGATGTTAATACTGGTAGAAAGGGATGTTGACATTTTAGATTGATTGAAATAATGCCAGATTCATACTTTTGCTCAACCGTATAGCTTTCTCTTGTGCAGGACTGCCAAGAACTTCAATGATATGCAATATCCATATTCTGGTCATATGTAAACTATTCAAAGGTAAATACTTTAGGTATTTTATTAACCAAAGGGTGATACATTGGTGTGATAGTTGGGCGTACTTTATATCTTTTTTGTAATCCTAGCATAGAGTATGTTATTGAGGTGCATGATTTAACGTATTGTTTGTATTGTGACCAACAATATAATGATGTTTATCAGTGCGATATTATTTTCATGCGCATTTGATAGGGTTTCCATAGAATTTTAAAGAGGAATACGATTGCTAACCAAAGTTCTTATCAGCTTATACATGAGAGTGCTTTTATGATCTATACGTTGCCATGTCTGGGGACGGGAGATGTCGGCCAACAAGATAGGTTCGGGTAGGGTGTGAATTACTGTAATGATAGTTTTCACTTATTGGAGTGTGTGAAAAGATTTTTAGGTATACTCTTTCTAACTCTTCTGAACCAAATATAAAAAATCACTACTGGAAATAAATACGACGTTCTCCAAAAGCATACGTTAAAACATCTAGCAAGCTCTATATATTTATTGTTATGACAGGTTCATCAGTAAACGCAATAATTATTAAGTAATATAAAGTTTAGCTTAGTAGTAGTGTATATAGTGCAGAGTGTTGCAAAAGTATATTTAATTTCTTATATATTATAAGGAGACTATTATAGCATGCAATAGACTAATAAAAGCGAAACCCTTATGAGATGTGACTGATATTAAGGCAAGTGTGAAAGAGATTTTTAGTAGTAAAGTTTTTTTATCTCCCTTTCTAGTTTGAGTGGTTGTTGAGTATGCAGGGAAAAAAAAAAACCAATTTGTTGAGTAGATTTACATAATCTCAAAATACCGATCCATCATATTAGATCTGATTCATGTAATTATTTGTGCTCTTATAAAACAATGCAAAAGACATTGATTCCTCTAGAACCTGACGATATTGATTTAACAAAAAGGGTTGGTAGGATCTCAAACTGCAAAAATATCTACACTAGATTATAACAATGTAAAAGGGACAATTGTCAAACTGGCAACACCTAAATCTACTGAAGAGACTATCTGAGGATTAATGCTAAAAGAAAAGTACAACTAATAGTATGATAAATGTGACAGATTTCTTATGGAACTGAAAATCAGTATATCATGTAATATAAGCTGATTTACATACGCCGAGGAGTGTTTAAATATAGTGAGAATAGAATGTTATGGCTTCTAGTGGATAGAGCCGAATGATAGTGTTGTCAAGATCTATATTCGACTTTTATTTGGATACCGTTTATTTTCAGTTGGAATTTGATTGGACAAACAGTAAGAACATAAAGAAGAACTAATTAAATCATTTCCATTGATAAAGAATGGAATTATTAAGAAATTTACCAACATAATAAAATCGCAAATCTGCTGTAAATAAATATCCTTTCGCTCCGTGAAGTTTAAGTTGGGCCAATATGAAAACTAGACTTATGAACTAAAAAGTGATAGGTGGACTATTTCTAATCAAACAAGCT
Source organism: Trachelipus rathkii (assembly GCA_015478945.1). NCBI lineage: Eukaryota > Metazoa > Arthropoda > Malacostraca > Isopoda > Trachelipodidae > Trachelipus > Trachelipus rathkii. The sequence goes on from JABUQX010107988.1 coordinate 29,877, forward strand.
CAACCACAATATCTTCAATTAATTTATATCTGCATGATATAGTTATTAGTGTGCAGGAAAAATGAAACGAGATTATGATTTCAGAAGTGACGGAAAGAACACTCAATGGTAGGACACGCACTACGTCGTGTATCCGAAACCACAAAAATGTTTACAAGACCTTTGGAAAATCAAGATACACATTTCTCTTCATTTGTTGAAACACACGCGTACAGCATCTGCAGAGAACTCTACGCGACTAGAAGTTTGAAAGTAATGAAGATTAGAAGTTCCTTCTTAAAGAGAAGCTAGTTTGACAGAAAACTCAGTTTAAAAGCCGCCGGGAATCGTTGGTCACTCAAAACCTCGGGTGAATGGGGACAAAGATTAGCTCATGTGAGATAGACGTTGTATAATTTACAAATTTTACAAGTGGAAAATTAGAGATAAGAAAAAGTTTGATTAATATTTGGAAGATGAAATTTTCAAGCGACATGTATCGGATCAAATATGCAATTAATTCATAAAAATATTATTTAAATGGAGTGAAATAATAATAATAAAAAATAAGTTTAATGATCTAGATACTAATAACATCACTATATACTCAGCATAATAATAATTATAAATAATTAATATATAAAATATAATAAATATAAAATAATAATATTATTATAAATACTTCAAATATAGAAAAGTAATTTAATTAAATTAAAAAATAAAAAAAAAAAATTGAATACTCCTTTAAAAAATTTTATTTCTGATTTTTTCTAATCATAAAAATTAATTATTAATCATTTACATCCAAAATAATAATCATAATAAGTAAATAATTAATCATACATTTACCTGAAATAAATTAAATTATAAAATAATTTTCATAATAGTTATATTGATTATTGATAGATTTATTTATGTGGAAAGACTGTTATAGGAAATGGAAAAATACTCTAAACCCTATAATATATAAATACATAAATAAAGATACTTGGATCAAAACGTTCTAAAAATTTAAAAAAGTATAATAATATCTAATATCAACAACATTAAATAAATAAATCTTAATTATATGAAATAAATCATCTAAATTAACTAATATAATATAACTAATACATAATTTAAATCCATTTAATTATCACAATTTATGCTCACCTAAAATCAATTTTACATTGACTTACCATTCATAGAAGAGGTCACCACGCCCGACGTAGCATTGTTACTAATTAAGTGCTAATGACTTGCGAAATTGATTTATATTCTTAATTTATTATTAATTAGGGCCGTCTGCTTGTTCCATTTATAATCTCCAGGTAATTTACAGTATATTATGACTCGATTATTAAGTGATATAAATTAATGTAGGTGTTAATAATTTTAATTATTTATGTGGATATGCATCTGTGTACATAATACAGACATTATCTCTCTTATTATATTATAATTATGATAATATATATATATATATCTTAATATAATTTATACGTTCTCTCATCAACTAACATATCTTATTATACTTATTTTGATTTTATATAATATTTAGCTAATTTATATTAATATTCAACTTACTGAATTACTTATTATTATGCTTCCGTTTTTACTCTCCTATATTAATTATTGTTGGAGTACGTCATTTATTCCTAAGAAATAACTATGTTTATAATAATTCTCTCATCCTTGTGGGGGGCTGGATATGCCTCTCTAATGATCCGAGACAATCTTCCATACAAAATACCGACTTCAACTTTGCCTATCAGTACAATTTAAACATCTCTACAGGTTCATAAGAGTCGTCATAATTATAGGTGCGTTCCAGTCTTCAAAATCATAGTACATCTTACTTTAACTACTTTATCTCCATCTTTAATATATCCTGCCTGCCGAAAACAAATGCAGTGTTAATAGCTAGCAACTATTCCTACATATAACGCTATAAAGCTTTTACTTATCGGAAAACCCTCAGCTACGATGCTGTCCCTCATCATCAATACATTTGGGCCTAGTACTAACTCAATAACGTAAATACATCATGATCTTATACTATGATAATCGGTCAAATCATATAATCAAATGGAATCATTAACAAATAAATATTAATAAAATAATAACTCTAAAGCCCTATAATAATCATGTTACTTCATTTAAAATATTACTAATTAATCAATCATATAATATAGATACTTATTACTAGGAGAAACATAAAATAAAATGATAATTTAAAAATATGCTGGAAGGGATTTAATTAACTCAAAATTCTCATTTATCTTACTTAAAGAAAAAAATTAGTTTTTCTTGAATTCATGTTACACGATAATGATTTTTTTTTAACATTATACTAATATTAATTTATAAATGAATTTATAAGGATAAAATCTATCAAAAATTATAATTATAATTATACTTAATATATTAGTTAAATTATAACGTAACTAGCTTTGGTTAGCATGATGTAAATGATATCCAAGCATCGACATGGTTTATTTAGAGAATAAAGTCCAGTCAGACCCTGGTTATGAGGTTGAGAAGTTAAAGATGGATGATTATATACAATTGATTAACCAAGATAGACTGAATATGTAATGCGAACCTTTTCTAATAATAACTCGAAGGCTAAGAGACCAGTCAAAAAGATTAATTAATAAAATTGTGTTAAAACTCTGAATATTGTAAAAATTACAATCATTAACTAAAATTCGAAAAGAAAAATGTATTGATATGCGGTACATTAAGGGACATTAGTGAGTACTCCCTAGTATTTAATAAGTAATTTAGATTAAATGGAACTTGTATTCTTTGATGAGATATAAATTTTACTATTTTCATATAATATAAATATTGTCGATATTACAAGATGAGGACATGATAATCATTTATATCCTCTAATACTTGTCCCATTTTACTTCACTCAAAGATATTTAGCAAGATAATAAAAGATATAATTAGGGTAAGAATAATTTAATTATGATAATATAATAAAAATCGTGATTATATCTTTAGTTCGATCAGTTCGCCTCGCCGGTATATAATTATGGCTGATCGCGGAATAAATATGAATTAATAAATTAGAAATATAGGTATAAGAATAGTAATAAAAATAATCTATAATAATTAATACATACACATACATATTTATACATTAATAATACTTTTTTATGAACTAAAATATAAATGATAAATAAATAAAGTAATACAAATTAATACATAATATATAAACTTAAAAATAAATAAATAAATGTCTGACAACATTATAAAATAACCAGATTTACTGATAATACTCGCTTAATATTAATATAGATTATAAAATAACCAGATTTCTGAAAACTATGTTAAACCTCATTATCGGAAAGATAACTCATACGAGGGGTAAATATAATCAAAGATAAAGGTAAATTCTAATAAAAATTTAAGGGCCTAATCTAAATATATAAAATATACAACCCCAAAGAAAATAGTAATAGTTTTCAAAAGAATTTTTTTTTCCCCACACCATAGCAGAGAAAGCAATAAAAAATAACGGAAGAATATGATGGCTCTTCAGCTTGCAGAATCTCGCCAAATTATTATATAATAATAATAATAATAATACTATTTTATACCCGTTGACTAAAATATTTGAAAAATATAATATATATAAGAATATATAATTAAAAATGTTAATTAATAATATCAATTGAGTTTTCAGATAAGTAGTGATCATTTTGTTTATAACTCTCATCTAAGCTTATCACACTCGCAAATAATAAAATTTGTAAATGAACAATTAAATAAAAAATTAAGGAATAACTAATAGAACTTTTATCGAAGTAATAAAGATAAAAATAAGGATTGTATTTTCTACATATAATGACTGAATATAAATGGTATTATTCATAGATCACTCACACTGTTGTCGATAAGTAAAAAAATAAATAAAAGATAAGTATGAGGATGGTAAGTGAAATATTGAGTAATAAGTATATATCCCCATTAATATATGAGTGAGAGTATCATACATAATAAATAAAAATAATCTATAAGGCTAATTGTTGTAGTGCATTTCTGACATGATAGAGTGGAGTGATAGAACGGCAAACATATATAAGGTCAGATGGCGTAACAATCTCCGAGCAATGAACTCTCTGCTCCAAAGGCACACATCATATACATGGGAAAATTAATATGAGAGAGGTCAAGTATATAGTTTAGGCTATATAATACTCATAATAAAATAAAAATAAAGGGGGGGAGGATGGTTGGTGTCATCTAGATTGTGTTAATTTTAATATTCTTTCTGTATAACTCGCACTACTATTTCAATGATTGAAAATATGGAGCCTGAAGGAAATGTCGTCTATTTAATAAATCTTTTTATGCTAAAGTTGTTCTGGTAGGAAGTCTTTACAAAAAGTTAACCACTATTTTGTATAATAATATACTGGCGAAATGAAATATTAGTAATTAAACAAAAGGAAAATAACAATATGGATACACACTAAATTTTAGGTGAAATATGTGGAAAATATTGAAAAGAATCTATTTTCTCAAAATTAATACATAGTCATAAAATCAATCTAAATATTATATTTTTTGGAGGGATTTAGGGAGACTAATTTTGCTGGAATAAGCTAGGAATAAAAAATATATATTTATATTACATAATATATACTATATTGGGGGAGCAGAAATCAGATGAGGACTATTTAAATTAAGAAAAGATGTGCTGTTTGACAGGGCAGCTCATTATTACTTACATATTATAAATAATGGTAGTTAATTTGAGAAAATCTAATGGTAAATAGAGTAAATAATAATTAGAGATGCTAACTCTTATGAAATAAAATAAAATAGAATAGAATAAACCATAATAAATATAAAATATTATAATAAATAACTATAAATAATGAAATGGCTCCAATAATAATATTCAATAGGAATGGAGCTGCAGACGGATGAAGCGGACGAGTCATGTAAAAGTAGTTGACATCCGACCGGACAGAGAAAGAAAAGAAAAAATGAAAACCTAGATTATGGAAAGAAGGATTTTTAGATTATCCTGATCCAGTAAAGTGTTTTCGTAGTCTAACGAAGCGCCAATGTGAGAAAGATTTAATCAATCTTTTGAATGAAAGAAGTTATAGTTTGGAAGAAGTCATGAGATCTCTAGGTCTCAGAAACTAGGTTCTCTGAAGCCAGTTGGTGCCTGCAAGGAGAGTGGGAGGTATTGGAAAGATAATACTTTTCAAGATACAGGGTGCATCCTTGAAAGAGGGAGAATAATGCACCAGCCTATTTGGCCGATTCAATAGGCAAGAGATAGAAGCGGTTGATAAGAAAGGGAGGAGATAAAGTATAGTTTCCAACTTTAAGGGTGTAAGGTAACTGGTAAGGATAGGATATTATAGTTAGAATGTAGGTGGTGTTGAGAAAGTATGCTGACAAAGAACAAATCTGGATAACTTATTTGAATATACGATTGATAGAAAGCAAATTAAAATTAGTTGGGCTTGCAATATCGATCGAAATTGACGTGCTGTAGGTAAGATTTGATGTTTAGGTTTAAAAAGTAATATGGAAGGGTTCAGTATGGATCTAGAAAAGTGCATTGAATAGATAGTTTGGATAATGGGATGATGTGAAAGCTTCATAGGTGTCGTTCGGAGGAAGGATAATGATGTATAATATGAGGGTGATTCCTGGAATAAAGACCAGGAAAGTTTAAAAATTGGTAAAAGTCACGGTTGAGAGGAATATTGGTGGGTGAGTAGATTGACTGCTGTTTTGAATGATTAAGATATGTCAATAATACAGATTTAGAGGAGTGTTATGTGTTTGTGCGTTTTCCCAGATGTTTTGAACTGTCAAAATATAAAATTATCTGAATGTCTTTCCTAAGTGTAGGATAAATGTTTAATTGTAAGAGCTCTTGTTGAAGCTCTTATTGAAGAAATGAGAATTCACGTACTTTGAGATGATGTTAATTATCTTTTGTTTGTTATATTTATGTATATAAGAATTTTCTTTTAATTAATACATACTGATATTTTGGATCTTCGAATTTGACTAGTGTGAAGATTTTGAATACATTCGATGGTCGGGTTCCAAATAGTAGCAACGCTGGACCGCTCGATGTCCAATAAGACCATCTTTGAATTTCCTGGGGGTGCTGAGCTGAAGTTTTTACATGATGATAGAACCCAGGGACTTTGACAAGCAAGAGTTTCTGACTTTTCTCCAATAACGTTGTTAGTAACGTAATTTCTGTCACATATTAGCTGCCCCCACCGCACAATGGATAAACTACTTCTACCTATATCTTTGTCAAATAGATATAAGTATATGTAAGTTATTATTTTGCTTCACCTTGTGTATTTTTGAATGTCCTTTTCTGTACACCTTAAGTCTGTTGTATTCTAGAACGGAATGATGAATTTATCGTCTATCGTTGCTATGAACCGGGTGCGCTTCATATTTGGATTTCTTTTTCAAAGCAAAGGCAAGTGATAATAATGTTGAAGACAGAACTAAATTACAATGCATGATGTCTGAGAAAATGAATATGGAAATTTTTTTTTTTAGAGAAGATGTTATTTCTGCTTCCATGTTTTCAATGCAAAGAAGGCAGATAATCCAGATGATGGGCGTTAATTTACTTAAAAAAACGTTCAATGTAATTTTGTCCGCCAAGTGTTCTTATAATCGTATACATATGAGTGTAAAAGTAAATTGTTCCCCCTTGGAGGTCGAAAAGAAAACTAAATAAATATCAACGCTTGGATTTTGTGAGACCGTTCTTACCTCGAACGAATATTTTTTGTGGTCAAAATAAGTATGTGCTGCCACCTCTAGTATTCGGTCTTTGCTTTCCCCTAAAGCCATGGATGAGGGATAGGTTATGTTTCATGAATTTGGGACAAATGGTGTAATTGCTCTGATCTGTTATCTGGGGAGGGGTGATGGTTCTAAGGCGTGGACGGGGATGGAAGTTTTTGATGAAAGGAGGAAATGATGCAGGAGTGTAAGGTTCTTGTGGGATCGGGCAGGGTGGGGTGACCGCGGTGGTTGGGATCGGGGCTACTTTGAAGTGATAATTTGGTGGTGAAGGGTGTTGGAGGTGACTTGAGAGTTGAGATGCTGAAGGCTGTATGGTAGGTGCCGAAGGCTGAAAGTGAGGTGCTGAAGGTTAATTGCGAGGTGTTTGAAAGTTGGGTGGACGATCATCAAAAGATAACTAGGGGTAAAGTGGAGGAAAACCTTTAAACGCATTCCTTGGAGGGAGGGGAGAAAAAGATTTCTTGGCTGATAGGTGGCGTGAGGGTAGGTTAGATGAGAATGATTGGCGGAGTGGTGAGTAAGTGGAAGGATGGTGAGCATATCGAACAGTGAGGAGGAGTGAGGAAATTGAGTGTGGAATAATAGAAGTTGAGGGAGGGAGTGAATCAGATTTAGTGGGGAGAGGGGGGAGTAAGAGATTCTCGTGTGATTTAAGAAGGGGAAGTTTCTCTCAAATAGATGGTTTGAGGAATTGGGGGGGCAGGGGGAAGGGGGTTGAATTAATACTATACTAGGAGGGGATAGATGGTAACAAGATCATTTGGTTTGGTAGTAACATGTGATCTAGTACTCTAAGTTTAGTATTTTTATGTTATATCCTATGCACAAATAAAATTTTTGAAGTTTAAAAAAAAAGTCTGTTGTTGAAATAGAAACTGAACTGTTCTTTGTTATAAAAGGCAAGAACGGGCCTGTCAACTTCGAAAACAATTTCGACTTGCCCGCTGTTAAACGTAAGTAAAAACTAGCGCCAACTCTAATCGGAGGAAGTGCGCTTCTATGGTTGTTTAATCATTGGTTTTGTTTCTTGTTTGAAGTGGTGAAAGCGGCTCGAATGAGATGCTCTTCTACAAAGAGTTTGGTATATATTCAAGAATGGGTGTGAGTATAAAATATTGTTAGTGAAAAGGAAGAACTAATTAGTGGAAACCCATCGGAAGCTTTGTCGTACTGAAAAGAAATTGGTGCACACCGATAGAAGAGTAAAAATGGAATTATGGCAATTGAGTGAAAGAATAATGTTACCAATCCTGTTTGTGGAGTGACAATAGCTCAAATGATTTTCAATCTTCCAAACGATTTCTCTCTCCGAAGACCGTGTGGCTCAGGTCTTCGAACGGACGACTGTTACGCTTGTACACCCACTCTTGCAAATCTCCTTTGAAGAAATAGCAATTATGTCTAGAGTCCGTGTCCGGGGCTTCTTCAGACACTCTTCGGCGTACTACGAACATATACATCTTTCTAGCAAGTGCCATGGCTAATCTTTAGCGTGTGCTGTATTAGGAGCACTAGCTCAACGACATTGTAAGGCTGTCTTTCAGAACAAGAAGTACTTCTTGGCCTTTTGCAGGTAGTAGGGGCCCAGCACATCGAGATGAAGTCTCGAGAATGGCTCTAGCGGTGTAAGGGACAGCTCTAGGCCCCTCCACTGCTCAAATTGACCCACCAAATACTTATATATATTTGGTATTTATATTGTTTATATATGCTTTTGAAGTTTATATTCAAAAGCAATCTGCATTAAATATACTTTTTTTGCATATTATAAAAACATCAGGGTATTTTTCTAACAAGTAGTCTCAGTGTTATATGCTGTTATGCCGAACTGGGGAAGAAGTTGAATATTATAGTTCTTTAATATCCTCCCCTTCGCGAACCAACTGACTCCTTAAGAGTGAATTTATATCAACAACATGCCTTAAAGTATTCGTATTGCAATACCTGTCATTCTTGATATGATTTCCCTGTTCCCAACGTATTGCAACGCTAATGAACTTTTCCCTATATACAGAGAGGAATCCTTATCAGACCTGAAGTTAGATCTTTCAGTTTGCAACAACTTCTACTTTCCTGAGTTGTGGAAAGTACACACCCTACTTCCGATAGGGTATGTTTCCTTTCATACTTGTTATGAAATATCATAATAAACCTTTATTATTTCCATTCCTTATTTTTATTATTTATTTATTTATTCATTTATTTATTTATTTATTTATCTTATTTTTTGAGTTTATCCTACACAAAATTAATTTTTATTTCATTGGTTCATTTATTTATGAATTCTTTTACTCCTTACTTTTTAGTTCCGGGTGGAACTTGTGTGCAGCAGAACCTTTGTTTAAATCTTGGGTGGAAATCTTTTTAGTTCCTGGTGGAACTTCGTCATTTTTTAGTTCCGAGTGAACCTTCATTTTGTTTTGTAAAGAAGATTTATTTTGTTTATTTACCTGGCTGCATCTGAAGATATTGCCAGCCAACGCCAACCTCTAGCCCTCTCAGTCTTGGATTCTGCAACTAAAGTTAACCAAACTCTCAGGGATATTAAGGTCGTCAATTAAAATCCAAGCTGAGTATTACTTTGTTTTGCATCATACATCCCATTTATTTTCATACTACACCATCTTGCTTCATCATTTATGGTGTCACTTCGGATGGTATTTGTTGGACATCATTTGAATCAGCGAACTGCTCTTCTGTTTTTTTTCATTTTCTGTAGATGAGTTACTCATATCTGTAAATATATAAATAAAAATATAGCAAAGTTCGCTTATTCATTTGTCGTTGAATCCTTGGTTTATGATAGTAGCTGTAATAAATGCAGAGATACCTCATACATTATCTTTTAGTCACATATGTAATCTTTCATATCCGCATATAATCTTTCAGAAATATACCTAACCTTGCGGAAATTTACGTAACCTTTCCCCATAAAGTTTGATTGGCCGTTAGTCGTATTAGCCTAACCTAATTGAGTTTTTATCTCCTTACGTCTCGTCCCTTCTGTCACTGTCACCGTCTCTGATCTCAGAGCTCTGTCGCCGTATTTAAATGGTGTTTATGTTAGGGTAGAAACTTTTGGGAATTAGCTCTTCGGGTATTACTGTATAGGTTTTCTCGGGACGCCACTTAGATCTTCAGATTTACACAGAAAACGGCATCCTGCCACCGCTCTCCTTAACATACATAACACCAATTTTAAATTTTGTGGCGCCCGAACAGGGACGTCACGTATGTTAGGTCACATCATTGAAAACACAGTTAACTTTCTTCCTTCTATCAGATAAAACATAGAATACAGTTTACTTCCTGTGCTTTAACCTAACTCTTCGCTGGAGACAATCAAACGGGGAAGTATCTCTGCGGATATTCAGTTGCGAAAGCAAAACCTCGGCTTCTCTCGAGCCAACACATTCGCATCCGGATAGTTTTAAGGAATTATTAATCTATGCAATTACTGTTATAATTATATGACATTTTCGTCTCCTCTTATCTGAAACCTCAGCTTCTTCCTATTCATCTCATCATCATCACCATCCTTATTTAAAGTTAATATTTGATAATAATTTTTGAAGTATAATCATATTTATGTGCTGCTAAAACTAATCTTTTTCCCTTGATAAATAGTTTTTTTTTAATAAAATTTTTTTTTGAGGGATTTCATTGGGATGGCTACCGGAGGGATGGAATTGGGGGGATTTGGTGGGGTGGATGACGCTGCTTTACGGGGGAATGACGAGGTGAGAGTTTCTGCTGCGGATAATGCGCAACAGGGGGACAGTGTGTCAAAAATGCCGCCACCACCGTCCACACAACAGATGCAAGCCTTTATTAAGGAAAAGAGAGATACTAAGAGTATATCTACTAGTCAAACTAGTCAAATGCCAGTTGCGAACTTAGTTTCTACAGATATTGAGATTAAAGAAGATTCACCTTTAATGGGTTTAGTTGCAGACATGAGGTCTGAATTCGCTAATTTGCGAGAGCAATTTTCTCGTATCCAATCACAACCATACACTATCAGTAGTATAGTAGGCACTGATCCTTATCGTAATACTGTTCCTGCGTCAGTTACTGCAACTATGACAACTGTTACTACAGCTATGCCTTCTGTTGACAATAAATTACCATTAATAGATTTTGGTGTGGATGTGGGTTCACCAGTGAACTCTCCATATTCAGATATGT
>JABUQX010107989.1:0-48141 GCA_015478945.1 Trachelipus rathkii
TTATTTTTGTTGCCAGTTTCTGTAAAATCAACTCCCAGATTACTTGCGGATGACGATGAACCTTTAAATTAGAGATGAACAGTGTCATTCACCAACGTGAATCACTCAGAACTGAATCACTCCCTAAACTTATTCAGTACTTTTGAATTGTTTATCGTTCATTTTTTTAAATACCTTTTACCAGAATATCTGGCATGAATAACATGAACTTAATTTTTGGACCAATTCTGCAACTTAAAACATTATTAACTCGTAGATAAAGGAAAGCACGTAAATTATTTGGCCCAGGAGCATTAGAGAGCCAAATATATATATATATTATATATATAATAAATATTATATATATATATAATATATATAATTAATATATATATATATATATATAATATATATTAAATTATAGAAATATATATAATTCTATATATATATATTATATATATTATATATAATATATTATATATATATATAATATATATATATATATATATTTTATATAATATATATATTAGAGAGCCTAAATAATATATTATATATATAATTATATATTATATATATATAATATATATATAATATTATATTGATATATATATATATAATAATATATATATTATAGTATATATATATACATATATATATATATTATATATATATATATTAATAATATATATAATATAATATATATAATATATTTAAGATATAATATATTATTATATATATATATATTCACTTAACTACTTGTAGAATTTGTAAATATCAATCGATTAAATTTTTAAAGGATTCGTTTTTACACAAAATGAGTGTAAATGAATTAAATAACTTAGAGAAGAAGAGGAGAGAGAGAGGGAAAGGGAGGAGAGAGAGAGAGAGAAGAGAGAGGAGAGAGAGAGAGAAGAGAGAGAGAGTAGAAGAGAGAGAGGCAGCAAAATTATTAAAGTACGAATTGTCTTATTAAACTGGGATTTACTATACCATCGACAATCTTTTGTTCCGGGAACCCCCTTATATAATATATATATATATATATATATATTATATATAATATATATAATAATAAGTAAATATATATATATAATAATATAAATATATAATATAAAATATTTAATATATATATATTATATATAATATATATATATTATTATATATATATATATTATATTTTAATTAATATATAATTATATATATATATATTATATTATATAAATTAATATATATATTATAAAATTATATTATAATATACATATATAATATATGTATATATAGATAATATATAATAATATATATTAATGATATATTATATATAAAATATATTATAATTATTATATATATATATATTATAATATATATATATATAATATATATTTATAATATATTTTTATATATTATATATATATATATATATTTCACTGACCATCAAAATTTAACTAGATTTAAAACATTAAAGTGTTTCAAATATTTATTTTAAGTTTATTATGAATGGTCTTCTATAATGTTTGAAAAGATAGGAACATTTTCATTTAATTTATTTTTTATTTATTATAAAAAACGTCTGAAATTTGTATTTTCATTTCCATTCTTTCATTTTTTTTTCATTACATTGATTTTTCTATTTTAACTGCTAAAATAACATAACATAAGCCATTACGTAACCCCTGGGGAGTCAGAGGATCACAGGTTAAAACTGATGACTATTCAAAAAGTTAGCCAACCTCGGAAATTAATAATATTGAAATTTATGTATGAAAACATATTTTATTTTTTTTAATCATATTAATGATTTCAAAATGAAATTTTCAATAAATATTGAGAATACGTAGAGAGAGAGAGAGAGAGGAGATGAGAGAGAGGAGAGAGAGAGAGAGAGGATGAAGAGAAGAAGAGAGAGAAGAGAGAGAGAGAGAGAAGAGAAGAGTACTTTTAAGTGAGTTTGGGCACATATTTTCTATTCCGCCAAAACATTTTTTTTCCGTTAAAATAATGGCGAATCATGTCTCATTGTAAAAAATTAGTTGTTGATTATTCTGTATTTGATGAAACCAGAAAACGCAGATAAAGCTATCGAAAAAATTATAGATAATGCGATAGTACTATTAATAGGTTCCCATCACTAATATATATATAATATATATATATATATATATATTTTATATATATTATAAATATATATTATATATATATAATAAATATAAAATATTTATAATATAATATAATATATATAATATAATTATATATATATATAAACATATATATTTATATATATATAGTATACTAAAATATATATATATATATTATAATAATAATATATATATATTATATTTATATATATATATATATTATATATTAATATATATATATTTATATATATATAATAGTCATATATATATATATAGGTCTATATATGATATGGTCTTTATATAAATATATATATATATATATATATTGTTTATAATATATAATATATATATATATATATAAATATATATTTATAATATATTTATAATATTATATATATATATATATCAGGATTTGGTTTAAACCGACCTGTTTTTTTTGTTAAACCAACTAAAAAGAACATTGTTTTTTTATGTCTTTGTTTTTTAGTTTTTTTACTTTATTTTTTTATTTTTTTTGGGGGGGGCTTTCAAAAATGGAAAAAACTATAAATCAGATTGAAGAAAAATATAGTACTATAATAGTTCCCATCAAATATTAATAATATATATTATATATATATTATATATAATATATAATTATATATATATTATATAATAATATATAATATATTAAATATATATATTAATATATATAATATTATAATATATATATATATATATAAATATTATATATATAATTATATATATAATAATATATATTATATATATATATATATATATATATATATATATATATATTATATATATAATATTTATAATATAAAATATATATATATATATAATATATATATTAATATATATATAGTATAGTTATATATATATTTATATATATACTATATATAATATATTATTTAATATATATATATTCTATATATATAAATAATATATATAAATATATATATAGTATAATTATTATATAATATAATTAATATTAATATATTATAATATTATATATATATATATCATATAGGGCTTATATATATATATAATAATATATTTATATATATATATATATAATATATAATATTATTATATATATATATAATAATTATATATTATATTATATATATATATATATAATATATGGCCTTATATATATATATATTATATATATAATATCTATATATATATATACTATTTATATAATTTATAATATATATATTAATATATATAATATATATATATATTATATATATAGATATTATATATATATATATATATATATATATATAGTCTATTATATATATTATATATATTATATTATTTATATATAATTATAATATAATATATAATTATATAATAATTATATAGATAATTATAAGAGATAAACACCACCGTTCACGAGCAGCCTATCAAAAGGTGTACTCAAATCCTACCGCTCCTCGGGCAGATCGTGAGCCTCTAAGTCTTAGAGAATAGGGCACACATGCTCCCAGACCCGGACCAGTATACAAACCTCCATCCTCGCTAGGTTTATGCTCGAAGGTGGGCTCCTGGCACGGAGAGGACTACGGTACGAAATGAAAATATCAAGGATGGTATTATGGTGATACCTAAAAAATTAAAAATACATATCATTTCAAAGAACAAATCAGTAATAATATCACACTTGGTGAGTTGTTGTTCGTTTTGTGGAGTGATAACCAATATTTTTTCATCACTGGGCACTATACCGAATGAATTAATTTTTTTGTATACGAATAATGATAATATGCTTCATGGGTGTTAGAGGTAAATTACCTAAATAACACTTCTTTGTCCCCCAGTCTGGGGCTCGGGATGAAGCCTTTATATAATTCATCTAATAGGTTGGATTATAAATGTTTATATTATTTCTATAATATTACTTTTAACTTTCCCCAATTTGTTTATTAGGGAGTAGGGCTTGTATAAAGCAGATTATTTATTGAACATAGTTATATATGTGGGGCGGATACCAGAATTATAGTCCTATCCCCCCCTAGTCATATAATTATTTCACCTTTATAATAAGAGGTTGAGTGAGAGACTCCGGGACTCCTTTATATATAGGTTATTTAATACTCATATGAGCGGTCTTTAATTACTCTATAATTTAATGATGGTATTAGTTACTATAGTATTATAGGTATATAGTTGAATTTATAATTATATATATAATAATATATGTTTCATTATAATAATCAACTATTTAAAATATATAGTATTTAATATATATATAAGTATATAGTATAAAATTATATTATTTATATAATTAATATATATATTATATTATATATATATATATATATATTTTATAATATCAAATTTGTTATACCAATATAAAAACATTGTATTTTTTTAGTTAGTTTTTCTCAAAATATGAATTAAGTAATAAAAAAAGCTCATGAAATATATATACTCATACATCACATTTTTAATTATAAGATTAGTGAAATATAGGGAAATATAACACTTAATAATATCGATTTAAACATTTTAGTTATTACATCAAAAATACAAATAAGACTAATAACACTTAGTCGACAAAGTAATTATTGTCCCTCATAAACATATAATAGCTTTTTCTTGTATGTTTTATCATGTTAGAATTAAAGAAAAATAGATATATTCAATTTTCATCCTAAATACACGTTTTGATAGATTCTTAACTAGTTACCCTCATTTAATATTTTTGTTATCTATGTAAATAATTATAGCTATATTTAATTATCTTTTAAAGAAATTCTTGAGTAACATAATAACTAGAGCATATTTCTATTTAAGAAGTCCTCTTATTTTAATTGCTTTAGTCATTGCTTTAATTGCCTTTGGCAAGAGTTGCTGTGTAACCTCCCCGGTTGCCCATCTAGGTTGTTAAGGTGTTTTCAGGTACTTATTTAATAATTTGACATTTCCTGGGAATTTCTTACTTTTTTATTGAGACTTGAAATTACAGATAATAATTCTAGATAACTAATTACATTAAATTCAATTATTAGGCCCTTACTTAAATGTACAAAGGTTTATAGGCTACCTTTATTATTATATATATATTATATATATATATATAAGTATTATTAATATATATATATTATATATTATATTACCGTATTTTTTAATAATAAAATGGATGAGGTGATTGAGAAACGATTATTTTCGAAGCTAAGCCACAAAGAAAAGCTGCTGCTACGGTTTTACTGTAAGAAGATAAAAAAAAAAAAATTGTTAACGATAATAAAAGAAAAATTTCATAAGTTATACGAACATATAAATAAAAATAGTATAAATGATTGTTGAAAGACCATTGTTTTCATTAAAAACGTAAATAAAAAAAGATTTTAATTAAATACAGACGGTCTTAAATAGTTAAAAAAGAACACCACACGGTTTTTATTCATAATCAAACCCCTGCCAAATTTTTTAATGAGGGAAAGAAGTGATTTGAGGGGCAAATCGGAAGGAACAGTGCAAAAAGCTATTTATTAATTCAAATTAAAAAAAAATTGTATTTGCTATACAAAAGAAGGATAAAATAAACTTTCAAAAAAGAACTAATTAAAGAAGTTGATGGGGAGTATATGGAAAGATATATTTATGCAAATTTTAATTTCCCGCCTAAATAAATTCTGAGATAGGAAGATATATCAAAAAATAATGGATTAAAAAAAAAAATAAAAAAAAATATGGATTATATTTATTAATATATATATACCATCTTATTACTTGAAAATAAACAACATTTAATATATAATTAATTAATAATAATATTAAATTAATATTAATACTAATAATAGTTTAATAATGGATGGTAATATTATTATGTAACCTAATTATGATACTAATTAATTTTAAATAATATGAATTAAAAAATAATAAAGTATAGATATCTTATAAATGATTATTAAGATTATTAGTTTATTATTTTATTTTTATATTATAGTATAATTCTTGTTATATTAAAAATTCATAAGATTATGATAACAATTAGTAAATTTATCGGATTAATTAAATAAGAGTTAATAATATAATAATAAAAGAAGAGAAGTAGGTTAGGTTCTAATTGACCTCTTGAACCCTTCCCATATAATAGGCCCATTAATTATTATTATAAATTAAATTAATTAAATCAAATCTATAATCAAACTACTAATCAGAGTTAAAAAGGAATATCATATTGGGCTGAGATGAGACTATAGGTTCAACTCAATAATAGTTTAGGGACTCCTAGATACAATTCCCCTCATCCACCCATATTTTCTAATTGTGATCAATCTCCCTCTTTTACAAATATGGATAATAAATTAAAAAGGGAGTGTTGTTTTAGGCAATTTTGAAAACTCGAATGTTCGTGACTTAGCCTTAATCGCAGTAATGGGCAGTGCTATGAATATGTTCAATATTCTCTTGAATAGTGATCAACGGCTTTTGCAACATACCTCTTCAGAATAGGGATCTTATGTTTTCGCGTCTTTCTATTAATGTCTCGCCATCTTATCTTCCTATAAAAAAGAAAAAAGAAATTATGAAGGTGAAAGACCTAATTTAAGAAGACTTTTTATAACGTAATTACTCGTATAGATACTAATGATACTATTTTCTTAGTAAAATTTTTTTTATTAAACTGAAGTGAATCATCACCGGAGCAGGTTGTGATACATATATATCACGCACTGAGAAAGTGGATCCATGATGGGTATCGTAACTTCCGAATATCTATTCAAGTATTTTTTAAAGCTGGTTAATACATGAAAAAATGCATAATATAGAAGAACTAAATAACGGCCCCGTTGGACAAGCCCGAAGGCTAGTCTCCATCAATAGCGGCCCCACAAAATGTTTCCAATTTTTTTCCCTCAGATGTCGCAGTTTCTCAATAGCACCGCAAGTTACACCTAAACCACGAAATTTCACTACACCCAAAATAATATAAAATGTAGCGCGCCTCGGTAAGCCCGCTACCTTGTTAACCTGATAAACATTAAAAAGGATTTTTAACATGTTTCTAGTCCCCCTCCAAACCAGATTCGAGTAGGCTCCCCCCAATAAAAGCGGAATCGATAAGAAAAATTTTAAAAAATTTTTCCTTTAATGGTCTTAACTTTTGTAAGCTTATGTGTCGTTAACCAAAAGAAATGAACCATTGAAGCCCACAAAATATAGCTTGCCCGTTTTGGCTTTTCAGAAAAAATTATCGAAAAATTGCAGGATTTTTTTTTTAAAATGTGAATGTTCAATTGAAAAAAATTTTTATAAGCAAAATTTTTCAAAGATTAAAAAAAAACTAAAGAGAATATTTGATACCAAATTTGTGAATATTTCAGTTAGGTTTCAAATTTAATTTAAGTATTATAAAATAAATACATTTTTGAAGTTGGCGTGCTCAATTAGCCCATCGTTTTCTCAATAGCCCACTGTGTGCTCATCACCCATTTTTACGGTATATTTATATTTATTGGTTTATTTATATACATCCTCCTGTAAAAATTTTTAACCTGTATGTAATAAAATGTTATGCCTTATTGCCTGTAGTAAATTTGACTTTGGATAGAATAGGATGTCTAGGCTTCTTTCAGAAAGTAATATATACTATAATGATAATAATATATATTAAATATTTAATTAATATATATTATATATATGATATATAGTATATATATAGATAATACTATATATATAATAATTATATATATATATATATATAATATATATAAGATAATTATTATATATGGCATATTAATATTAATATATAATATTAAAGTTTATTTAATCAATAATTACTTGTAGACGATAAATTGGTATTAAGACTTAATATTGGAATATAATATTGTCAAAAAGATATATCACTTTAGATATTAAGAATTTTAGATATTATTCTAATTATATTGGAGAGAGAGAGAGAGAGTTCAGAGTATGAAAAAAGAAGATGTAGGCTTGCTACTTGCTATGCAATGAAACAGTAGATAGTACTGAGAGATGGAGAGAGATTAATTTGCACGGTTGGTGAAAACAAAATTACGAAGAAGGAAAATCAACAATCCCTAATCAATTTGCTTTAGGATTTATACTGACCGTGGATGAAGAAGGATATAGTTATCTATTACAAACACATTATATAAACGCATTTGAATGTCAATTTAATTTTAGAATAGCTTGAGGTTGATGGAGTCTGAGTTATGTCACTTCTTCTATCCAATTAACCTCGTCTAACGACAGTAGACACTTCAAATGAGTACCTCGGTACTTCACTTCCGACCGCCCGTAATCACGCAACATCCAGCCAATTGAGATATATTGTTGTTCGTTTAGGAAAGATTAGTATCTGATTTGACAGCGATTGGCGCACGGAAACTTTCCAAGTCTTGCTGCCAGACGTGTCACATTTCAATGCAAGGACGATCCCCACGAACTTCAACCGATGTAATCCGGAAACTATCCCTTGTGTGGTGTTGGCAGTTTTACACAAAGCTTGCTTGTACTCCCACATATCTGTAAATTCCATGGGCACCTCTTGCAACTGCATCTTGCTACCGCAGCCTTCCGACTCCACGCCACCGGTCACCAGGCTATACCCACTCACGGAACACTCCAATTTAACTCTTCAAAAGAGCCGAATCTTCGACCAGCACTTCAAAAACGAAACTCCGAACATGCGAACGGTCCTCTGTGTAAAAGTGACTACGCTCTAATCCGCCATTTCGTAGTGCCCCAAAATGGACGAACTCCGATCGCCCCCGAACGTTAATAAAAAAATATATTCGAGCGCAGGTATTGCGAGTTTCACATCCCTTTAAAAAGAAAATTTGCCTACGCTCCTAAACCTAATAACGACCAAGATCAATCGCCCTTGCCCGAGATAGAAAGGTCTGATTGTTACGAGACTTACCAACCAAACAAGCAGTCAACAGTAACTTCCTGTTCAGATGATTCAGATAGCGATCGCAATTAGGTAGTATAATAATATATATATATATATATATAAATAGAGTTATATCAGTAATATAAAGTGTTGACAGCCACTTCATGCCTTTTGTGTACATACACTGTGATGTCAGACTTCTCAATGTATGTACAGAATGAGTTCACTCATATATGTGATTTCCTAATTTAAACTATATAGATTGGATTGAATCCAAGATCACACTTCTGATTAGCTACTTTATTGATTATATAACCAAATATTCATTGGTAATATTATAAATAATAGCACATTATCGAAAACGGTACTCTTGTTTAAAAATATTAAATCCATCATATATTTCAATATCTTTTCTATTAAGACTCACAGTGACCTCATATGAAGACATTACCTGTACCACCTCGCCAACAAATGCACAGTAACGTGTACGAATTCAATGGATGAGTAGTTATGGCTCGAATGAATAAAACATGAAAGGAGCTATATCGCAACAGAAAAAGTAAATTTCAAGACTCGCTATTTTATGTTTTCTCTTACCAATAATATGATATAAGAAGTCAGAAGAGATTCTCTGAATTGATTGGTGCGTTTCCTTATTTTGTCCTTCAACTACCGTGTCAAATAAGTTTGAACGAATGTGCCGAAAACATGTGGCGGCACTCCTATAGAAAAAGCCTACTCATCGGTGTAGTTTTCCAATTTACAGTTTTTTTATAGAGAAGGGAATGACACCAAAAGAGAGCGACAATTTTCGTTTTATAGTTTATATAAATATTTTTTTTGTGTAGTTGATCCTGTGATTTCTCATAAAAATTCATCGAGGGCCAAATTGGTTTTTGGAAAAGTTTCTACCTTTTGGTGAAAAAACCCCCTCTGATATAGTAGTGTAGTATGTGTAGATGTATGGAGAATTTTGCAACCAGAGCATAAATACACATATGGATGACGCTGGTTTTTATGACGCTTACAAAATGAAAGAGCAGTGAAATAGTGGAAGATCTCTTAATATTTTCTCATATGTTTGTAATCGCGTTTGCCACGTATTTTGTACTCATAGAACAAGTTAATCTTTAAATAATATGACATAAATGTTATTTGGGAAACAAATTACAGGGGAGTTATGAAGCTTTTTTTGGAAAAAATAAGGTATAGTTAGAAGGGATCATAAAGTGAAATATTTATAAATTTATATTAACATATTTTTTTTATTTAAAAACTAGAAAATAAAAATATCATAATTTTATTCCTTTTTTTAAGAACTTTTAGATTTCGAGATTTCACCAAGATTAAAAAGAAAAAAAATTTTATTACCAGTCTTATATTTCATTTGCCGTGAAACTGGTGTTTTTCAAAACCAATTTTTTTTTATTTTTAACAATGTTTTGAGTGTGAGTATTATACTGGGTGCTTACTTAATGTGCTTTTTTTGTATTTGTAAGGACTACAATTACCATTAAGGTAAATGCACGTAGGCGGGAGTGTTTTTAACGATTTTCTATCCCAGACCGGCGAAACCACCCTTAACTACCGCTCAGCCAAGGAAAGGTAGGAGTAGCCAAAATATACCAATACGGCACCACATGTCCCCCAGTTCGAAGCCTTTTCCTTAGAGACTGCAGTGTGTGAGAGGTGGAGTGTGCTTCTCACATGAGATGCATTTATATCACCTGTTAGCAGTATAGTATTTTAGTTTAAGTTGATTTGTTAAGACCTATAAGTTGATATCTTCCTTAGGAAAGTATAGGTTTAATATATATCATATCGTCCAATATATTTATACTTATGGAATGATAATTATAATTGTAATTATAAATATAAATCAAATTAATATATATAGGTAATATATAATATCATATATAAATATATATACCCTAGAAATTAGTTTTTCTTCATTTTTTAAACATTTAAAGTGATTTTTAATTTAAGCCGAATTGCATCCGGCATAATTTCCCTCAGAACACATTCTTCGAAATGGGAAAAGGTATATGGAACAACCATTGTTTGATGGAATGAGTACCGGAATATGTATAAAATCGGGATTAGTTCTGGTTAAAATACTTGATATAGGATTCCGCTTTTGTCAACATAATTGACCCAGAAAATTTTTGCATCTATTGATGGAAGACTAGGGGTAAATCTTTCGGTAATTAATGTAGAGTTGTAATAAATATGGAATAATCTTGTAGAGTACCACAAGCCCCTGTGTAAAAGTTATGTGCCAAAGTATGGCAGGGTAATAATTGGTGATTAAAAAAAAAAAAATTCAAATGTGTTAAAAATAAAAATTTCATGGGATATTTTTGTATGTCTCCAAGGTATTTCGTGGGACATTTCTGTATATGATCCCAATATGTTTCGCGGGACTTTTTTCCATTCTTTTTTTTAAAATAAATGCTTTGCAATAAGCTCGAAGGGCGTTTGCCGTCTGCATAGTTTCTGGGAAAGAAAACGGAAAAAATTTGAAAACTTTTTGCCCTGTAATGCACAGAGGCCAAATCCCGGTTTCCATACAAAAAACTTAATGATATCTAAACCCTTACCGTAAGTAGTCACATATTTAGTTTGCTGCGCAAAAAATGGAACTATCTCATGAAATAATAATAAGAAGAAAAAATTATCCAACATTTATTACAACTCAGGAAACATTGATTCTTAGCATATTCAAAAAAGTGGGATAGCCACCCACAGCGAGGGGGAAGAGAGGTCTAGTCCCGTTACTGCTAAAGTGTGAATGTTACTAAGAAAATGGAAGAATAACTCTATAAACGCTTATGAACACCTAATTTGAAATTTATCACCACACAAGAAGTCAATTTATCAAAAAGAAGGCATTGTCGGAATCCCCCTACACAAGGAAATTTATTAAAGTTTGTTATTGATTTAAGAAAAACTCCTATTATAAATCATTTGGATCGTTGATGATTACATAATTCAAGGAGTATAGGAAAACCCTATATCGTGTAAGTCGATCCCGCAGAAACTTAAAAGCGAAAGTACGACGGACAATCCGTACCTTCCACCACAAAGTACAAGATTCTTTGTCTGCTTAGTTGGATTTAGAGTAAGAGTGAAAAATGCCGTATTAAAAGTACTTCGACCAGACTCCCGGCGGTGTCTCCTATTATACCCCTACCAAACCACCCCAGACATAACCCCCATTGGATTTCTGCTACAAATTGGCAACACCTTTATAATCGATTTTCAACCATTCAAAACCCAGCCTGCCTCAACAGAAACTTTTAACGGAGGTAAAAAGAATACATGAATCCAAAATACGGCTTTTTCTTCTACTAATAATAACTAACTTAAGATAGAAAACTGATCAATTTGGGTAAGCTATTGAGTTAGTTCTTTTTCTGCATACTATATGCGTAGAAAGAAAAAAAAGAAAGAATAAAAAGCATTAAAATAATGAAGAAATTTACTAAAAAATATGATTAAATCAATCCAAATTATGGACTATGATATTTTCACGATGTCACAGATCATGCTCAGTTCAGCATATAGAAACATTGTTTAAGCTATTAGTAAGGGACAGGACAACATGCAAGCTGAAAAGAATAAAGAAAATAAAACAATTGCGGCTTAGGAAAATTAAAGGTAAATACAATTCTAAGGAAAAAAAATAGGACCTTTCTCATCCCTGATTTTCCCTGGTCAAACATGTGTAATACTCCCATATCTGATGGCTATTTCACAATCTGCTACTGGGTGCTTAGTTGTAAATCCAACCAGCATTCTGATTTGTCGTTATGAATTTTACCCTCTAATCGTAAACAATTAACAATAAATGTTTTATTTATCCATTTGCTGTCAATAATCATTTTGCACTTACAATTTGCTAAGAACATCTACAAGATAATTAACACACCTGGTACTTCGTCAAGATCGACCTACTTTGAAGCCAAACGATCAGCCCAAGCCAACTCTCCAAATCACTATGCACAACTCTAATTATCATACCATGCTCTTGCAGCATCTTTCAGTCGCATGCCACAGTTTTCAAACTCCCAGAGTATTCTCTTTGTTCGCTTCTTCTAGGGAGGCAGAATATTTACACACTATTCTTTATAATTCTAGTGACCCCTTAATGCAATGTGTTCAAAACAGTGGGTGGGGTTGATATCTACTTGAACCTTATAAAATTCCATTCTTATGTTTAATAACACTCAAACATAGCATTGCAAACACTATCACCTGAAGAGATAGTTTGCAAAGATGCATTCTAGGGTTGGATAAGAATCCATCCTCCCACTTTAAAAACCCCTAGCAACCAACCTTGCCTTTCATACCTCCTTACCTTTTACCAGTTTTTCTAATTACCACAAAACCATTAACTGCTCGATAATCTATCCTTTGGCCATTCTTTACGTCTTTATGCAAAGATCAGTTTGAACTGATACAAAAAATGTGATCTGGATAATTCTATTCAATAATATTAGTCATCCATACTGCTTAGTAATCGATAATGCTTCAAAAGTGCATTTAAAGCCACAACCAACTCGCTTCCATTCTCTATCTGCAATTAGCATTGAATCATAAAGGCTGCTCTACTCACCGAAATCCTCATATCCCGATCTATACATTTACATAGATCCCTTCCTGTTTGTATGACAAACATTTATTGGCATCTTTCACCTATCTTAATCTGTTCATAATAACGTATCCTCTTGTATTAGAAAGCTACCGCCTCCTAAATAGCGGCAAAACTGGGAGCATATCATTTGACATCCTTTTTGATGAACGACAATACACTACTTACGGTAAGAACTCTCAAAGCATGCGCTAGACTTTAGAGGTTCAGGAAAGTGATTGTTCGATTAAATAGCCTATCTTTTAGTACAAATCAATCTTTACAAAGGTAGGTTAACGGCGTTATGGACCTTGCGATACACAACTGCCTAGGAACCTGGTTATTGTGAACATAACTAGGCGTGAAGGCCTCATAGGTAAACCTTCACACATGGTTCAACAAGATCGAGTAAAATGTACCGATCAATGACCCCCTAACCTTATAATATTTGCAGCGCTGGTCGTTCTCCATTGCACTTATCGTAATTCCCTTTTTATAATAACATTCTCCCCCATAATCCAGCCCTAAGAGCGTCTACATAGCCCATATTGATATAATACACTGATATTGGCAACTATACCTCATTGCTACTCTTAATATCACTTCTCTAGACGTGCGGCTTGTTATAAATGATTTACTTAATGCTACTCAACCTGTTATCAGCTTCCAAGAGAAATATCCAAGAACATATACCTAACACTTATGTTCATCTGTCTGTAATCCTAAAAGCACCACCTAGATTTTATGTCCACTCTCGTCAATCTGTGATTATCGTCGAGTTACTTATACACATAGAGTACAGCGCGTTCGAGCTACACACATACAGTTATATCCACTCATCGTATCTGTTAATAAGCTGTTCTTCAAACTGTCAGCTGCCCAGAAATAAACTTTCTATTTCGAACCCCCTTATCTTTTTTTCTCATAGGCATCATAGGGTTTAGCGTACAACCATTTTCCTTCAACATGTTGCCCATTACTCCAAAGGACTCTTATGTGTTGAATTCACCCTACTGAAAAAGTTCATACTACAATCTTTCGATCAAAATTTTTCACCTTCTCATTATGAAATTCTAACCCATTATCACAATATCTTTCAGGCGCACCAAATCAAACTAATCCATTTTTCCTCCCAAAAATCCTTTTCCACAATCTTGCCCTGTGGCATCCCTTTGGCCCTAACTGTGAGGACTGACATAAACCGTTATCCCAGATCGTGATTCCTTACCAATGACAAGAATGTGACTGCCTTTCTGAGGTTAATCTCAAGATCCATCCCTTGCAAATATGCGTGGTTCGATTGACCCATCTTCGACCATAAGAACCGCTACTAAAGACGCTTTGGTCTTATATCTTCACACAAACGATACCTTAAGTTATCACTCACCTCATCTATGCATTCCTTTTATCTTCTACACACCTACTTTCTTAATTCACTTACCCATATGCATTTTCTAACCACAGTCCACATAACCTTCCTTTACTTAGGATGATCGATACTGTATACTAAAAGCTTATGTGAACTAATATTTCCTCTTCACCTTCCTTTGTAATATTGCACTAATAATTGTATCTCACATTAACCGACCACACCGCATTCTAAATTCACCCCTTCTCGATAATTTTTAGGATGAACCCTTATTCAACAAGTACAATCTTACTCTGGTATTTCAGGTCTAGTTCACCTATAACCACTTTATTCTCTCAATCAATCACTCGGGCATTGAGAATTAGTGTGGTTAATGGTTCAGTTACGCCTCGCACAATCTATACTTTCAATAACTATATTCAAAAACTTTAAAATGATGGAAAACGAATGATTTTCAGCAGACTCAAAATGGCTAAGCATATCAATTGACGAACATATAATGATAGTCGGTAACGGCGTGGGGATTTAAATAAAAATTTGATGACAGGTACTGTTATTATTATTATTATATATTTATAAGGAGAAATTAATTTTAAAGATAGAAACTACTCGAAACAAGAAAAAGATTAATCAGCAAAAACTGTTCCATAAGCAAAAATTATTACCTATTAAAAATTTAATAACCCAAACAGATTCAATAAATCTCTTAAACAAGACTTCTATAATTCTTGTAAAATAATTGTAAATATGTGGAAAAAAGATAAAAATACTGTTGCTCTCCTTGTTGTGGAGTTAAACTATGATCTCGGTGATATTTGGTTTTGAGCGACAACTAGTCACATATCGACTTCCATATCTCAAAAACTACACATAGTTACAGGAAAAAGAATCTGAAACCAATTGTATGAAATCCTGGAAAAAATTTTATTGCGGGAAACTAAAAAAAAAAATCAGTATCTCTTAACGCTTAATTTGTAGGTCTGCATGGTCTGAAGCCTGAAAGTAAGTTTTGGAGATCCTTGTAAAATGATTTAAGGGTTAATGCAGAAGAACGTAGAATACAATAAAAATAAATAACTAAAATTAAATAGTTGGCTATTTTATTTTTTTAGGACAGGGGACATAATAGGGTACCTAGTGTTATATATTAGTTTGTATTATCACGAAGATCCTGAGATTATAATACACAGGCAAAATGAATAGGGCTATTTCGCAGCAACGACGGGAGACCAACACAAAGAGGAGACATAGTTGCCATACCCCAGATAAGAGCGAGGAGGGAGGGGAAGAACCCCCGCGAAAACAACACCATCAATAGCCAAAGGAGCGGCTGGGGTACACGGAGGAACACACTCCCCGAAGGATGAGGGGCGGTGAATTAGTACCTGTACCCCCGCTCAAAGTGCCCGGGGAATGCCGTGATTAATTAAAGAGGCGGGCGTAGCGAGGCTACGCTAGACACATCAAAGGGTTATGCGATATGTAATACCCATCAATGGGGTTATAATTACTTTAAAGTAGAAAATAAAAAGAAAAGCAAAATTGATAAATGAATAAGATCTTTAATATAAATTATTTAATGATATAAAAACTAATACAAGGTCTCTAAATAGGCTCTCTAATCATAATTACTATAAATTAATATAGCAATAAATATTTTTACTTTTTATTTGATAATTTTACGTTTTCCTATCTAAAATTTTTACCAGGATATCCAAAAATGTTATTCATCAATATCTTAGAATGAATAAAGTTATTTTCTTTTTTTATTTTTTTTTTTTTTAATTTTTTTTATTTTTTTTTTTACATTTTCCGCTCCATTAAAAATTGGAACCAAGCAATGCCAAAGCGCAATGTAAATTCTTCTAATTTCCCATGAGGGACGAATATTGTAGTTTTTGAGAATGGTCATGGATGAATAGTGTTTCCCTCTAAACCAGAATTTATCACCCTTGATCTCTATCCAGATCAAACATTAGTTACCTCAGACTATGGCGTTGATAAAAGCCTCTCACGAAACAAATTGATAAAAGCCAGGGTAGTTATGAGCAAATTTCTTTTGGCTACCATTTTAAAAAGATAAAAAAGGGTATTTTTTTTTTAGTTCTTGTGAATGATGCAATTAAAGACCAAAAATTAATTACTGATTCGTTAAGGTACAATTCTTTCCATACTATGATCACATACTATAATCTGTGAGAGTATTACTAACAATAATGTCTTAATCAATATACTCTGTTACAATTATATGTTTTAAAAAATCATATCCGAAAATTTTTTTTTTTTTATTCGAAAATCAAGTTGATTACCATTTTTGTTTTTCATTTTTAATATTTTTTATTTTTGTTGTTTGTAAATAATTCTTTTAACATGTATAAATATACTGTACATTCATTAATGTGAATTATACTGCGTGATTAATTAATATTGAATAATTTTTTACAATACCGAGATAAATAGTTTTAGTAAAAATATTTTTGTGGATAAAATGACGTAGATCAAGAAAGTGATTGAAATTGAAGGGATAAGATGGTGACACAAACTGTATTAATAATTTGTAGATCTTTGTAAAAGTCTAATATGACACAATTTTAGAGGAAAATAATTATTAAAATAATGCAGGTATATGAAAAAAAAGATATTTGATGTTTAAAAAAAAATAATTTATGAGGAGGTATTAAATTTAGAACTTTCAAAAATTGGGAAACTAAGTTACAGGTGCATTAGAATATTTTTATATAACTAGCTGAAAAGGGGAAGATTCCTAAGTTTTACTCAGCATTTAAAATTTAAAAAATTCTTTTCCTATTTATTAACATAAGATTTAAATGTTGCAAAAAACGATTATTTTTGAGACTTGCAACTAATAATTGATAAGTCCTAATCACGTTTAGATTAAAGAAAACTTTGAATATATTAATAAAATTAGCTTATATTTGTCAAAAGATACCCAAATATAATTATGAGTGAGTATAATAATATATTAATAAAGAAATACTTACACGTATTGAAAATTAGCTTTATTATTTAATATAATTTACTACGTGTAATATATATTATATTTTGCAATTATAATTTAAATATATATACACGTATTAAATAGATATTTAAATATACTGAATGAAAGAGTACCCGAATAGAAAGGTAGGTAAGGAGGTAAGTGGGTGATGTAGTAGGTGTACCAAGATATGAATACTCATCTATCAGCTGTGTAAACCAACACTAAGATGGCTAAGGAAGGAATCCTCGGAGTGGATTTGCGCTTGCTCTCAAATAGATAAAAGTAGATTTCACTGAATGTGCGCACCAGAGTGCGGATGAATGTATTCGCACCTGCAGGGGCAGAGTGTAAGAACGTGATAACCCAGACTCAATTGTACCATGTTTATTTGACATATGAAAGAATGTACCTCCGACAGGAAAAAACCGAGAATGGGTTTAAAGGCAATACATACATGCATCAAAGTGTTTAGTGTAAGAGCTATGGCGAAATCCGCGAGTGAAGCGATGAAAATGATACAACAAGAAAATTCAAGAACCTCTGCCTGACGGGGGGACACCTCGTGAATACGCAAAAAAAATGGGAAGAGAATAAAAGGAGCAGACACAGCAAAGGAAAATGAGAATAAGTGAGGCAGAAGTGGGCATTATTGGGATGTGGGGAAGAATAAAACAGCCGCGAAAAAAAAAATAAAGAAGATGGTGTACAACCATTACAAAAAGGAGAAATCCTCAATGCGGTAACCATCAGTGTTGAGCAAACTTATGTATAAAGGAAGCGTGTATATGAGTCTCTATAGTGCCTCTCGCAGAAGAATCCGGGAAAATAGTCACTACTGACATCAAAGACACAGGATTAAGATATAACTACACATGGAAAAGAACTGCGGTGAAATGAGCTAGGATGTGGTTCGGATATCAGAGGCGGAATCGAAAGAAGAACTATGGGAACAAAATGCCGTGACGGCATCCTCGAAAGCACCTTAGGATCCTGTTTAGCAGTGGTGCCAATAGTTATCGGACTGAGGATTTGGAGAGTGATCCGTTGAGGCGCAATCTATATTAAATACAGTTAAAATACCAAAGGCCTGTTAGGTGATGTGAGGCTGAAAGGACGACCGCAGTAGTGGGGTTGGAGATCATACAGACCAGACAAATAGATAGACGTTCAGTGAGCTGGTGATAGCAGGACCGACATTTACCCAGCACGTTCCTCACACAAGAATTAAACTGAGCGACGCGGAAAGGACTGAGGTACGCATAGGCGTTTTCAAACGTATCGGGAGGATAAATACAATTACTTTGCAAAGAGAGTATTAGTTGTAAGTGTCGTGTGTATCATAGAATATAATAACAAGTATTATAGAGAACGAGAAGGATCCTCGAGACGATACGCCTAAGCATAAATGTAGCTTAGAATAAAAGATAGGCTACATAGTATAGCAAATAAGAGGCCAACAGCGATAGACAGATGATGCTTAATATAGCTTATTTTACTCTCATAGGTAAACTCCTCTAGGTAGTACTTAGGCGGCCGTAACAGGTTATCCAACCTCTTAGGCCTCCATAAGTATATAGTATATATAGATGATAGCAGCCCTACTCCCTCAAAATAATAAGATATCATATAAGATATTATATATAATGATAAATATAATAAGATAAAAAGTCGGATATACGGCATACTAATACACATCTTCCTCCGGCATAAAAATAGCATGTTAGTAGATAAATAACTAATATATAATACGTAGACCGAAGGGAAAATTAAGAATGGGTAATGATAAACTATTCTTCTTTTATTCCTCTGGTGTAGGATGTCATGATAGCACACCACGCTTGGGAGAAGTGGTTAGTGTCCCACCATTTCAACATCTTACAAATGGAAATACAGACAGAGTTATAGCTAAGGAAGATAAATTAGAATTGAGAACTGAATACGATGGATGAGGAGGATAGCGAGAATGAACGTGGGATGGGCTGTGTAGGTTAAGTACGGGAAAATAACCAACTCAAGGGACAAAGAAAATGCGAAATGAAAGAAGAGAATTCTAATCTATCAGAATATAAAAACAATAAAGAAACCATAAACAAGAAAAGCCGAGATAGGAGCAATTAAACCTCACAGTGGAAGAATAACACCACCGAGAAGGCCCACGAAAAATGAATACCCCATGTAAAGAAAGAAATGAGGTCTTATCACATGAACAGGCAAAAAATTAAATGTATTGAAAGAGAAGGACCGTGATAAGAATGATATATGCTTACGTTGGCTAAGGAATTTCAAAAGAGTTATATACAAAAAAGGTAATCAATAGAAAATAGTTTTCGGAGAACAAAGGAAACTGTCTTTTAAGTGGGGAGGAAGGCTACCCACATCCTTGTCCTCATAATCTCCTAGGGGAAAAAAAAAATTCAGCGGAGTAGAGGGTTGATGATTATTCCAAAGTAGAAAATAAGACAGGGATCGAACGTATGAGAGAGAGCAAACATTAAAAGGAACATATCAGCAAAAAGCTAGAGGCTTAATCCAGAATTAAAGGACACGAAATTAGGGTTTTAAAACTCGAAAGTCGCCATGTGTTCAAAAGTAGACAATGTAAACTGTCATTTATGGCACATAAGGGGGAAATATAACTAAAATAGTATGCAGCACAAATTCAAGAGAAGTGTGCGATATAAATATAAATGGAAGCAAAGAGACATACCTAGACAAACAATTAACTATAAATGCTCAATTTTGACATTTACTAGCATAGGAAATTCTGCAAAATATCACTTACTGAGGAGATAACGTCTTAGTTTCTAAAAAAAGCGAGCTCATAGAGAGTAGAGAGTTGAAGACCTCCAAATAGCCAATGCGTTATTCTAGTCCTCCGAGACGTTTAGCAGAAAGCTGGGAATGATTTGCCACTGGTTGTTAAGAATTAAAACAGGATGTTTCGCTTATTTAACGAGACTGGTTAATTAGCAAGACTGAAGAGAAACTTTTTGAGGGTGCCCCCAAATTAGGCTAACCTGAAAATTATTTGTTTAGTTAATGTTGAAAGAGTATGACTAAAATATAATGCTTATGATCAAAAAGTGAAATCTGAAAAGTTCGGTGCGTTACTCTCTTGCGGAAAAAGTTTGAATTCTAATATCGGAAAAAAGCAGAAAGGGCACGGTTTGTTAATGGGCTCTGGGATGGGGGTTGGAACCTTAAATTTATCATGAAAGACGCTAGCCTAATCAGTGGACGAATGGAGTCAAAATGCGTAAATAATCGAGTGATGCGAGAGAAACTTGTGTTAGCACACTCGGTTGCTTTATATGAGAGTACAATAATGCATAAATTGATTGTCATAAGAAGGAGGAGAAGAATGATGAACAAAACTTAGATACTTGTAGGTGACCTTCTTTTGATTGTAGATTTAACATTTATAGCCTCATAGATATCACAGGCAATAATACAAACATAGCAAAAAAGATGGTATTAATAAGGTTAGAAATGAACAGTATAAATGATGATAAATACATATGATTTTGTTTTATATGGCATGAAGAAGCAGAGAAATGAAATTAGTAGGAGCAAATTTAGAGAAAAAGTGAAGGAGTTGAAGTCAATAATACAAATAAGATGAATATGTGAAAAACCATAGAAATAAAATGTGAGTATTCACTAATATTACGAAGAAACACACCTCCTCCCCCACAGACGCCTATAAAGTGCAAAGTCCTGATTAGCTTGCAAAAAAAATAAAAAAAAAAATGAGAAAATCCATACTTACATGAGCTTCACAAAAATGACATACATCAGACCATCCCACATGTGAGAAGATATATACTCAAATATAATGTTAGGGCTAAATCAATACGCTTTGGGCCAGAAGGCCAAATAAACATTAAGCCCCAGAAGATCATTAACACCATTACCAATTATCAAGCTTCTATTTATGCAGAAGTACATATACTTAGCTAATATAATCTAGTAAGAAAGTATTGTACAAATCTACCTTTGACAAAGACTCAATCCAGTCAATTTCTTAATATAAGTCTTTCATGAGAAGTAACAGTGATAAATAATTCCCATAAACAATATCAGCCATGTAGAGTTCGAAGCATTACCTCAACCCGCAACATAGTCATTCAATCCAAATTGATCATTAATGAAGCCAAACCATCAATTCTAAAATATCAGCACACCTTTATTCCTTTTCATGTCTTTCTTACATCACATCCGCATACTCTTAAAACACGCTCTCGCTGGCTTAATTTTTCACCGAAATAAAGTTCGTATCAAACTGAAGTGATGCCTCATAAGTGATAAGCCGATCGTGGAACAGACAGCGGACTTTATATCGATTACCTCTTATTTCTTACACCATCTGTTTCGCTTACAACAGTTAACATTAACAGCTATAGATAAGAAAATGAGTAATCATAATACAATTAAGTCCTACGTATCATCGCAGAGGATCATAGAATAAGCTCACTTCGGAAAGGTACATTGAGTCCGTGCAATGATCAGCCTAAGATTTAATGCACCAGCCACCCTCCTATACCGATTCATAACATTTAATTAGTTCATACACGTGTTATTCATGTTCCTTTTTTGCCAAGATATAGGAACCTAAATATTTTAATAGATACGTGTATACTTGGGCCCTGACAGTGGATAGTACCCCACACATTAGTCATTCATACGCTCTTTATAACAGCATTACTTCAAAAAACTAACCTACATAATTTTGACACACCTCTTTGTCAGAAGTCGCGCTGGGCGTGGTCCAGGTGTCTGCTCGTTGGCAACCTATTCTTATAAAGTCCACACCGCAAAAAACTCGAAAGAAGATCAAATGCGTTATATAATAGAGCAGTGTCAGCCCTCCACTCGTTCCACTATATCATCCTAGATCAGGAAATGGGCAATGAAAACCAGAAGGAAACCCTTAATTGGACCTCCCCCATTGCACCCAACGCCATGTAAACTTGCTTTCATTACCTCATGCATATTCAAATTAAATGGCACATGCCGAGAAGCAAGGGGAAGGAAAGTGGATCAAATATATATTGTGACATGCAACTGATGCCGCTCACTTAAAACTTCTAAATTATGGTTAAAGCGACGATCCACTCACCAGCCATTTATGTATCCTTTCAGATAGTACTATCATTCGATTCACCAACTAGTTGCGATGGAACATACACCATAACTTCGTTGATTCATGTGCAAAAAGCCATATTGCTATAAAACACCTACCACAATAGGATTCCCAATTAAATCTTGTTTGATACAGTATTTTCAGTATGCTCTCATGTTGCTTCAGATGTGAAAATAATTTTGATATTCACAATATCCATCTTACCCTTTTAAAAAATGCTCCCATTGGTTGTTGTTCCACATAAATCAGGCCCCCTCAAGTTCACTTGACACACTTTTTTCAATCATATCTAAAAGATAAAAACATATATACTTTCGTATGATTAACAAAAACTTACGTGAAGAATATAAAACTAATAAGTTCCTTATAAGTTTTTCTAGCAGTTCCCCATTACATCCACGCAGCTTTACCCTATATAATAGAATGAGCTACACACTTCCTCATATTCTTTGGAACTACACCTCCCAAATTCTTTTGTTTACCCAACTTCCCATATCCAAGTCAATCACATGTACTTGCAATGGTAGTTTTTATCATTTTACTAAGATAATATCATCTAATACGAGTACTAGAAATTTCCCAATTCCTGTCTAGATCGTTTTTGCACTCTATTACTCAATCATTCCCCCAAGATAACCTAAAATAAATACACTGTAACCTAACTTACCTGGTAACGGCCTAGCTTCAGAATCGGCACAAACCCCACTCACGGCCTTTATCACCTTCTACAAACCACGTAGATAAGCCAATGTTAGCAGAATTTTAATGATAATATCCGTGCGAATTTCACTTATTCCACACGCATAGGAGCAAGGAAGACTATGCCTCAATGTCCGGAAAATATAATATCTTAACATTGCTACCGTCCTCCGACCCACAGGCCCTCCAACCATAAACACTTTAATTGCTTAAGGAAGAAAATCTCGTTCTAACGCATTTGGTCCTATTCGTCCAAGAAGCAATTGGCTTCGCGTATATCTTTGTAGAGTCTTCACCACCTACAACATACTCCTCCCCACAACGCATTCCAATACCTGTTGTTTTATCTTCCTCACTACCTGCTCGTCAGATGTAAACTAAATTAAGACACTTCCTCATTTTCTATCAATATTATATCCATACCACGTTTCTCTACAAAAATCTCGAATTAATAATAGCATATAGCACATAATCTACCATTCCTCCTGTTTTATAATTTTACTTTTGAGACCACTTGTGCATTCACAGTATCCAAATTTTCACCATTTCACATTAGTTGAATTGCAGATTCTATATTTCCCACGTTTAACATAACCAACACATACTTCTCTTTGCAATTTTACATAAGCGGTAAGCTTCCATTCATTTTGCTTCCAATTATTTTTTTCGTAAGTTTTACATATCTTGGCTTCACAGAATCAGCAGACTTCATTGGCCACAGTGCTCTCATACATTTTACTTTATAAATAACCCTGTTCTCTTTTTAAATTTTACTCTTCTTGTATTTATAAATTTAGAGGTTGATCGATACTAATATAAAAAAAATAAAAGTATGTCTTTTCAAAGATAAATTATAAGATTTACAAATGGATAGTTCCGTAGCTTTATCCAATTATAGGAGTTATTCTGGAAAAGATCTTAATGCAAATTTTAAAAGAAAAACTTAGTTTAAATGAGCAAGATTTTAACGTTTATTTAATATTTTATTTTATGTTATTTAAAAGTTTTCGAGATTATTTTTTTTTTTTTCAACAACAAATAAAATTTGGCCTAACAAATTGAAGTTTCATATTTTTCTTATCATTCAGGTTTTTGGCCCGTCGTACTGGAAAGAAATTTAACAAGGTTGTATTGAAAAGACTTTTTATGAGTCGGATTCACACACCTTCTATATCAATCAAGAGGGTTGCAATGCTGATGAGAAAACGTGCGCAGAGAAGAAAAGATGATCTGGTGTTAGTGTGTTTGGACTGTAAACTGATGATTTCCTGGTGCTGGTTAATTTGTCTCGTCACACGATTGACTGTAAAGTTAAAAATAATAAAGTATATACCAAGAATTCTTAACGGAGACTCTTTTAAAGTAAAATTTGAGTGAGGATTGTAATACTATTTGATAATTATTATATTTTGAAAATAGGGTTTATTATAGCTTTCACTTGCAGTCTAATTTTTTTTTTTTCTTTATATATTGTTAAGATGGTTCTTTTATCCTTTTTTTAATTGTTTCCTCTCATAAATTTATAATTTGAGAGGTACTACGCAAAGGAGAGAGTAACTTGGTTAGGGCACTCAGCATGTTAGCCAATGCTCAGATGTGAGGACGAGAGGGCAATGTGAGAGATTGGAAAGGGTACCCCGGACAGGTGCAAACGGAAAGCGCGAAGATAAGAGTACAATTACCAAATACCCTAAACTACTCCAACACATAAAGGAAGGGAAGGGACAAATAGTCAAGTGAAGAAGTCATTCAGATATGAAAATGTTCCTTGTAAATCATTGAATATTTAGTTAGAAGACCATATGATTAGAACACTAAAAAAAAAAAAAAATTAAATGACAAAAAAGTTACCATTAAACCGTTCAGTTTCCTCTTAGGATGGTAACTAAAAGCAATGACATTTGGACGGGAAAAAAAAGAATAGACACGGAGTATAAAATAGAAAGTGGCAACACAGCTAAATAAAACTACTTATGAAGCCTGATCGTCAGCATAGCATATCGCCAGATTATCAGGAATTTCAATCTTAGATACTTATTTACATAGTAATACGTTGCTTGAACGTCTGCTTAGAAATAAATGTTAGTAGAATGATAGTTATCCCAAAAGCATTTGTATGGAGATACTTCGGTTAACCTTTTGAAAAATATTGCAATTTAGAATAGGTTTTAACGTGTAACATTTAGATTAACCAGTTAGAATTGACAGAGGGACTATTGTAGTTCTGAAAAGAAGTTGGTTAACTAATGCATAAATGTATCTAATTAGTAACCATTTTCTTAGGATACAATATATAATCTAAATAAGCGTGAGAAATAAAAAGCGTGTAAACTTAAGTAATGGGACTGTTACGACGGCCAATCCCAATATTAGCTTAAGGTTAATAATATTAGTTTCATCAGAACGTGGGATTAGTATATGGTTGAAGTTATGTTTTCGATAACAAGTTGCGTTCGTGATGCATGATCGTTATCACATGATTTTCTGGTTGGTAGTGAGAAATCTGTTATAATTATGTAAAATAGTAAAAGAATCAGTCAATATATATATTTTTACCAGTTATTCATCATGCTCTTCAAATTTAATTGGATTATATAGTCAACCATGATAAACTGCACTGAATAGGAACCTTACCTTCTTAAATTTTTTTTCTTTATTATTTTTATAACGTTTTGTGAATATATCTCCTTATTGCCTATTATTATATATCAGAAATTGTTAAATATGAACACCTTATAATTTTTAATGAAATTTTAAATAATTCATAGAACTTAAAGCTTGGTGAAAATTTATTAACGTTCTTTTTAATTGAATTTACACACCTTAGGATAATGAATATTGACTTTGTTGTTTGTCAGTTCTTGTCCCCAGTAATTCTGTAAATAATAATGGCATTGGTTACTAGACTCTTAATTTGTACTAATTTACTAGATGTATTAGAAACAATTGCCCACTTTGCAACATGATGTCGCTTTTGATTGTTATCAGTACTTAAGTTGGGTACAATGGCGTTACTATAATTTATCATGCTATAGTACGCTATTCTTGATGCTTTTTATTATATATTTTTATTAGGATTGTGATCCTCGAAGTCCCTCTACTGATCTTAAAATGGAGAGCAAACAAAAATGTAAATTAATAATGGCATTCTTGACTAGTAACTAATTTGTTAGTTTACTAGATATTAAATTGCCTATAGAAATTGCCCACTTTGCAACCTGATCTCGGTTCGGATTGTTATCAGTACTTTAGTTGGGTACAATAGCCTTACTTTAATTTATATAGTTTTGATGAAATCAAATAGAGATTATTATTTTCTTGTTGCTTTATCTTCTGAGCTTTAGGTGAGTGTTCTATCTATTTCTAATTGTAATCTCTATCTACTTTTATATAAATTGGTAAATTACGTTATTGTTATATTGTGATGATACTTCGATTTGACGGACTATGATTGTAGTGTGTATAAATGAAATGATATATAATCATGTTAGTAGGTCTAATTAGTATAGATCTCGTAATGGAGAGTATACGTCCACACAAGGTCAGAATAGTATAGGATAAGTCACGTCGTTAGATAATTAAGGATACACGCGATGGAATGATATGAGATCAAGAGGATGATTTATTGTCTCACTCTCCCTTGTAGATAGTCTTCAATGTATGGTAACTTTCTAAGTCTTCTAGTTAATGTCGCTGCCCTTGTTTCTTCAATTATCTGTTTTTCTCTGCTGTTATCTAAGAATTTGCGGTAAGATGTATCGTATGCTCTCTCAATCGAATGATTGCTGATAAGGTTAAAAACTATTCATTTAATATTATAAAATTTTTTACTAGCAACATTCGGAATAACTGGATAAAATTATCTCCTATTGAATATCTTTATGGCCAACCTGAAGGCGAAATCTTATAGTTACAGTCAAAACAATGCGGATGATGCACTCGCATCAGACTTGTTTGCTATCAAGATGATTCATGCTACCTAATGATTTTTAAAGCATGTGGACATCGAACGTAAGATGTGTTAAAAAAAAAACTTCTTTTCCTGAGCCATAATTTTAGGTCAGTCTGACTTTATTCAACTTCTCGAAAAAATATAGACAAAATGCAGATTTTTAGTTTTTCATAAATAATAGTAAAATAATAAGGGAGGAAAAAATAAATCCATGTAAGGTTCACCTTTATATAGATTTAATGATATGGTATTACTTACAACTTCCTACCATTTAGAGAAAAATTTTGACTAAATTAATTATATCCAGATAGATAGAATCGTTAGTCCAACTAGAAAAATGAACTGTGTGTGTTGTTGATATATATCATATATATATATATATATATAAGTAAAATATAAAATTGGTACTAGTCCATAAGGGTAGTATAGAAAAAATATAATTAGGGAATAAACCATAAGCTAAGCCATACTAAGAGCCTCAAAGGTAACACCTTAAACCCTTTATCATAATAGCAGGATATATACCCATAATTAATATAATCCGAAAAATTTTATTTATCTTTTATTTTACTTGAAAAGTAATAATGAAAAAAAATCTTAAAATTACCGCCACTTAAAGGCTAAAAAAGAGAATATTATCCATAAGTAAAATAGGTAATAGTAATATACGGATCTCAGAGCCGCTTGATTCCCATATACTCTATGCACTAAAACCATAGCTAATACTACAAGGTTATAGTAATTATCGGTGTGTGAC
This sequence comes from Trachelipus rathkii, assembly GCA_015478945.1. NCBI lineage: Eukaryota > Metazoa > Arthropoda > Malacostraca > Isopoda > Trachelipodidae > Trachelipus > Trachelipus rathkii. The sequence continues at coordinate 28,543 of JABUQX010107989.1, forward strand.
AGTGACCTCAAATACAGCACTGGTACGAGAAATACCTGAAACAAGACACTAGTAGTGATGATATGAATGAGCGGTAGTATAATTAATAATACTCAGAAATAAAATTTGATACCTAGAATAATATAGAAAATATATGATTCAGATATTTTAAGAAATTAGAATAAATGGTATAAATGAACTGGACGTATACAGGTAAAGATATATAGGGTATTATATATATATACTAATATATATATTTATAAAAATTTGTAGTAAAGCTTTTTATTTTTTTGCTGAGACCTTCGTGTTTCCCAAAAAATTGGGGTGTGAAGGTAAGGTGCGAATGCGATGCATCAGACAATGTAAAAGTAGTTAGAATAATTATGACTGAAGTCCCGGACAAAAAAAAAGGCACCAAAGTAACTTACCGCCCGCCTCTATACCTTATTAGTGAGAACAATACGTCTCAGTGCAGTAAAAAATCCACCCTAGAGCTTCACGGAACCGCGACGGGCCCTCACTATGGCACCTCGTCAATATAGGGTTCATCTTTTGACCAGGTGGTCAACAACCATACCCCCTCAACGGCTAGCAGATCCTTCATACCAGGCTTGTCATTTAAAAAGTCACTAAGAACATCAAATAGTTCCATGAATCTTTTCAACCAATTCCTCTTTGAAAGCCACCTTACCTCAGTATGGTAATAGTAAAAGGGTGCACGTCCAACGCATGCCCCACCGGTGGGGCCCACGCCCCACGTTGGAAATCACTGCTTTAACTTAACAAGTAATTCAATTTTGATTGAAATAATCGATATCACCATTGATCTCGTGCTCGAATATTTTTTGAATGAGATATAAAAGTGTGGAATGTTTTCAATCATTTGAGACGAAGTGCGATGTTATAACGAGGGGCAGCTATCTATATGTTTTCGCTACGTCATTCTATTAGATGTTGTAGAACGGTTTATGACTTTCAGAAATTGTTCCGAAGAACGATCAGCTGAGAAAATAGCTTCTTTAATTGCTCACTTTCTAGAACAACTAAATTTAAATGTCCCGCTAGTTGGTCAGTCGTATGATGGAGCCAGTGTGATGTCCGGAAAGAAGGGTGGCGTTCAGAAAAGAATTGACGATTTACATCCATACGCCGGGTATGATCAATGGAAAGCGCATAAAGTAAGCCTGGTAATAGGCGATGCTTGTAAAGATGTGGAAAAGACCAAATATTTCTTTAATGTTTTGGAAGCTCTCTACGAGCAATTCTCTACTCCGTCTTCTCACCAACGACTTCAAGATTTGCAGAAGAAATTGCAGATAAAGCCTCAAGAACTAGTAGGGCTGTCCCAGACCAGATGGGCTTGTAAGTATAGGTCATGTGCAGCTGTTAAAGGCTGTTTTAAGATAATCTTGGAGGTTCTTGCCAAAGAGTTACAGAATAACAACGACAAAGGAGCCATTCGAGCCAAAGGACTATATTCCAGCATTTTCAAATTCGAATTTGTAGTAAATTTGTTCATTTTAGAGAACGTGCTATGTGTCCTTCACATTCTGAGTTAGCAGAAGAGTTAACTCTTGGGGGAGCGGGAGAGCTCGTTGTTAGAGTTATCAACACTTTAGGAAGTAAACCAACTGAATCTCAGTTTCCTGCCGTTTGGGACTCTGTTGTACAATTCGCAGAGGATCATGAATTTGAAGTTAAGACTCCTCAAACATCTTCCAAAAGAAAAAGACAACAAGCCATTATATTTCGCATTTCTTACCAACAAATCAGCATTTCCCAGAAACATCGGTCACATCATTGGAAGCGGATGGAGATCTCTCTGCCCTTGTTCGAGTAAAAGAGTATTGGCAGTTGGTCTCATATTTTCGAATTCTGGATGCCGTCATTGGTCATCTTTAAGAAAGATTCAGCACGGAGAGTTTAGAAATGGCTGTGCAGTTGACGAATTCATTTCATTAAACTTCGATGAAAGTAAGGTATTCATTCATTCAACATTATGACCCTTTATTTTCTATCGATGAAAACGATAGAAAATAAAGAGGAATTATTATTTTATTATTATAATTATTATTATTATTATTATTATTATTATTATTATTATTATTATTATTATTATTATTATTATTATTATTATTATTATTATTATTATTATTATTATTATTATTATTATTATTATTATTATTATTATTTTAATATATTTATTATTTTTACTTTGAAAAGTAAAAATAATAGCATCTTCTAATTGCTTAAAAACTTATCTTGAAGGAAAGAAGGGCACAAGCAGCATAAAGGAAATCAGCTGTCTGGCAATTTGGCGACGTTTCCAAAGATATACAAGCTTCTACATGTCTGCATCACACTCCCGGTGACCTTATGCTCCGCTAAAAGATCATTCTCGGCTATGAAGCGAATAAAGACATGACTTTTATTAATCGTTCGACATCGAGTGCAATGGATCCTGAAGTAATTCCTTCTATGGATATTGTCAAAGTGGCTTTCTGAATCCCATTAACAAGTGGTGGTTTATCCCTATCGTAATTCTTTTAATTGTTTTAATTCAAAAACAAAATTTAACTTCTCAAACTAAAATCTAAAAGATATAAAATTAGAATTAATGCTTAAAAAAATTTGATCCGCATGGATCAAGATCAAATAATTATTGTTATATAGTTGATCGGCAAGGATCAAGATCTATTAATATCTTTATATGTGATCCGTAAGGATCAAGATCCCGAAGAGTTAGTACGGCTTTCTGCAAATAGAGAAATTCAGATGAGATTATAATATATTTTAATACTCTATTTGTGCTTGTACTAACCTTATTATAATTTCTTCTTACTTCAGTGTTGGTTTCTTGCCTATTAAATTGACGACTTTCGTATGTATACCTTACTCGCTCTTTCTATTACATACTCTGATATCGGTGCTAGTCTTTTTTTTATTCTTATTGTAATTTTTTTATTAATAATTTTCTAACATAAAAAAGTTTTAGCAGCATTCCCAACAATGTATTTTTGAGCTGTACCCTAGAAAACATAACTTGATTAGATATATATGATTATGGGTCAGATGAGATCACGATTTGATGACGCTATTTAACTAGATTGCTGCGAACCATTGTATCTTATGCTAGAAAATCAGATCTTATGCTTACTTATATACCCTATAAATATAACAGAATTCACTGACGCCTACTAAAATTTACTTAATTATAAATAGATAAAACCATTAGCAAGAATGTCAGAAATATGCAATAACAATTGCAAAACGTGCAAGCTCAACCCATCAAATAATTATTTGACTAAATAATATCGACAAAACATCTGAGATTATTCACTAGGTACTTACAGTAGAATGAAAATAATAACTTTTAAATTAAGTCACCCCCCCCCCCCCCCCCCTTATAAAAAGACACGTGCCTATTCACAATTCACAAAAAATATCAAATTTCCTCAGTAAATTTCATATTCAAAAGGTATAGGATAAGCTTTTACGCCTTTAAAGTAGAGTGTAATTCTTCTTTTTATATATTAGAAAAGATATGGGAGGAAGTCATGTGTATACATATTATATAACATAAATAATTTAAAATAACAGTCTCTGCAGTCCTTCTTGTTAATTAATATTAACATTTGGTTGACCTTTTTGGTCATTTTCATGTCCGCAGAAAGACGACTGTTAAAGATATCTATTATAATATGAGGAGCTACATTCATTAATCTTACTCTATCAGCCTTTAATGGCAAATAGATTTGTGATTACATAATCATTGATATCTTGTAGACATCAATTTTAAGGTGGCATAAAAGATAAAGCTGACTTGATAGGTTTGGTCATGTGGGGTATGATTTTATTAAAATACATCAGAGTAAACACTCAAAATGGTGTAATAAAAATATAGTATTTCGTTTAAGTATTTGTATTATAGATCTAGTTTGTATTGTTATATATCCGAGTAACAACTAGTTTTAATCATAGCAAAAATAACAAATAACATATATTATTATCAGTATGCATCCAACACTGTCACTATAAAATTTATGTGTATTCAATGCAAGAACAAAGATTTCATATACATGATAACAGCTTTTTCACAAAAGAGAAATATGTCATTGGTCTCAGGCTGAAGTTATTTGACCTAAATTCAAATGAGCGTGTCTCTCATAGAATTGTCGGCTCTGCGAGGCCATGATTAAGATACGATATATGGGGTTGTCTATCTGAGTGTTAATCAAACTACTGACTTATACGAGTAGTGACGTTGAGATCACTATCAGGGTAGTCCTTCTTACAGGAGACTATGGTCCTCGCTCCCCAAACTGATAATGGATAGGGTCTCTCGTGCCGTGTGTTATCGACGTCCAAGCACACTGGGGTTCTTTAAAAGTGCTTAGTTTTTCTTTTTTGAAAGTCATTTTATAAATAATACCCTAATACTATGTAGTATTTCTTGAAGTCGTAATCAACAGAGATTTGGCGGTTAAATCACCGTCACACACATTCATAAACACTAAAAAAACGAGATTAGGATGTGATAGGATGCTAAAGTAAGAAAAAGTAGGTATCCCAACATATCTGAATATTGTCAATCATAATAGTGTTATCACATCAGGTGAGTAAATATTACGTGATTAATCACATCGAGACTTTCAAACTCAAACAGGATGAACTTCTTGGAGAAGTTCTTACAACCGCACAGATACTACGGCTCAATGCCCCTAACACAGACAATTTGTGAATTTGAAACAAGTTAGATAATTCCAATAGTGAATCTGAATAATAGATAAGAAATCAGGTTCCGTTCTACAGTGATTTATTGAGTAAAGTACTTTTCGGGGCGATGGTATACCTTAAGAAAATAAAGAAAAAGCAACATTTTTTTTCAATATATTCTCATAATATATTTTTATTACGCGAATATCTAAGATAATGTGAAAGTTAATCAGTTTGAACATGGATATTAATACTTATCATTTCTTAAGAGCTAACTTGTGTCCATGAGAATTATCACTTTTGGATCATGCGGGCTTAACATTGATGTCTTTTACTTCTCTTGTGGCAATAACATTTATATATAATAAATTCTCCTGAACTATTACTAAGATATCAATATAAAAAAGTTGTCTCATGCACTTTGACACATAGATACAGAAGTGAATACACTGATTATATTAATATATTTATTAATATAGTATATATTAATTAAAAGATTTTATAAGTTATACTTGTAAGATAATTAGATGATATTATAGTTTACGATATAGTATGATTAACAAAATAATTATTTATGATATTTGAGGTAATAGATATAGATCGTATACTTATATATACATGAGGCTTGAGAAATTATCATATGTGGCTCTGGATTATAGTATGACGGTCGTAGGTGTGAGGGCTGCTTATTCACTTCTTACACTATACCTTAGTTAATGGGTACAATAGTGTACGGCTAGGGTACATATTTCTCACTGAGGCGATAAGCTAAAAAATTTTATAAAGTTTGTCATATTTAATATTACGTTAAAATAAATAATTCATATATATACACATAGTGTAAGAATTTATCTATTAATATATTAATTTAATTTTATATAATTCGTGGTCGGGCATGTCAGGGAACAAATCTCGTAGATCCATTAGGTAAAACTGAAACTTAGAATATCACTATATTACAAGAGACCATATGTCTACATTGGAGAAAATTTCATAAGCTTTGTAATGTGATTTAGATTTAAATGGAGTAATTTTTTCCATTGTATAAGAATATTTGCATTTGTTATATAGATATATTGTCATGAGACTGTCTTTCTCTTTTAATATATAAAGCATTTTATACTCTAAAAAGAATACTCTAAATATGAAAAATAAAAAACATTCTGGAATTCTTAAAAATGTTTAGACACTTCTTGCTCAAACTTGTAAAGCAACCTTTCTTTCAACTGCCTCGAAACTAGCATAGTGTGAAGTTCCCATAATTCTGTGAAATGAAGATTTTATGATAATCATCAGCATTATAGCTGAAAAGGAAGATAGGTGCTTCATAAGTAATCAATAATTTGTTCAGAAATTGGTAAATTTAACTGGTAAAAGTACAAGTATCGAAATTATGGTGTGATATTGCACTCTATATGCCATATATTTATGTGAGACAATAGAGTATAGATGATGATCGGTATTAATTATTTTACTTTAGGATAATGAATTTACTCTGAAAATACCCTAAATTCTGAATTTTATTTAGTAATTCCAAAAAGACAGATTTATCAAAAGTTCATTGTAAAAGTTGGCAATATTATTATTTTCACATGGCTCGCTAGATACCTCACAACCAATTGAAGCTAAGTAGCAATTAGGAATGTAGATATGATTCTATTCTGCAGCTATATCACAATTTCCATCGAAATTATTTTATATTCTGCTATCGATGCATCAACACATAAACATATCATCATCTCAGAAGATCTTAACACCTGCTTTATCGTTCTCTAAGAATTGGAGGGCAAAGAGTTGGTACCATTAGCTTCAGTAGACAAGAAGATACATATTATACATAAAAGTCAGATAAAGAAAACTTATGATGCTTAGAAAAGAGAACGTAAACCTTTAGAGGCATATTAAGCCATTGGACCATACATGTTGAGAATCGAGAGAGAGCGAGTCACGCTTATGAAAAATCGCACCCTAACAATCTTGCCTCCACCGGACCCACACATAGCGATCGGATACTCGAATATACTATTGAAACATTATAAATGATCAATATGTGCAGGTGTTAACATGAAGTATCGTTGCAAAGTTAGAGTTCAGTCAAGGCCATACCGAACGGTTGATATAAACAACCATTTCAGCAATCCTCTGTTATGCGTATTTAACAGCGACTTTCCTCTCGCCGATTGCTAAATCACACAATATTTCTTCTCACAGAATCTTAGTCTTCTGACTCATGTGCTTATGATTTTTTCATGTCTCCAATATGATTTTAACGTCAGATTCATTATAAAAGTTTCTCTCAATCTATCTCTTTCTCTAGGAATTAATTATTTTGTCCTCCCACTTATATATACTATATAATAATATACTATAATATAATTTTTTTAACCTTATATATATATATATATATATATTATAATACATATATATAATATATATATATTATATATATATATAATCATACTATAAATATATAAAACGATTTTGTTGGCCCCCGCGATAAAAAGAATTTCTGGATACGTAGCGCCAGTATAATATATCATAACTATTATAGAATTAAAATTATTTTAATACTATATAATATATAACACTATTATATATATATAATATATAGTATAATTGGGATATTAATTATAAAGTAATTTATTATATAATTATATTATAATTATATATATATATACCAATTTTCTACTATCCGTTAATTTCTTTTAATTTCCAATGTTATAATTACGATGAAATTTTAATTTTTTTAAGCTTAAAAAAAAATAATTTTTTTAAACACAACAATATATTCATGAGAATATTCATATTTATTAACTAATATAGAAACCAATAAAGTACCATAGAAAATTAAAATAATCTTTTTTTTTAGAGCATATAGTTCTTCTACTTAAATTAATGTCAGATTTTTCCCAATGTTATCAGATGATAACCCTATTTCTCCTCTGTGGCGTTAATGATTAGCCAATAATAATTCAATCATATGTCATCTTGATTGCTACTTACACTGCACTCCTTGAATCTGGCTCCTAAATGGTAGATCACTGCAATTTTATTCTGTTAATCCGGATTTTATTTTTTATTTTTACGCATTTCTTTCTTTGCAACATCCTGTAGAAACAATAAATAGACTCGGATTTCACGACATCTGAAACCGGTATTCAGGTGAATCTGACGCTCCGCAATCTAAACAATATAACCGTATTGTGTCATTATTAAAAGATTGTTCGCTAAATTATTAATTTCGTGACATGCATTCCGAAATTCCCGTAATCGGAGTGTGATCGAAACTAAGAGTGTGTGCGAATTGGGCACGAATCCAGCGAAGAGTCGAATCACAGTCTAGAGACTCTTTCGGATTCGAATCGCGATTCAGAATCCGGCATTTCGAGAGCTCGAATCCGGATTGAATCCGAACCGGATTAAGATTCGTGCGCCATGATCAGACTTGTAATATATATAAAAAACGGCAAATGAAAATAAACGAAATAAATGTGGTGCGATAGTGCGTATATAGTATATATATATTAGGGCTCGAAGTGCGATGATACGGGGCGCTTGGCGTATGTGAGGACGGTCAGAAATACTATTAGTTTAGGAAATGATAAAATTTTATTAGTCTCAATAATTATAGGTATATAGATAAATTTAGAAAGAAATCTTTTACTATAGTAGCCCGGTACGATCAATGAATCAATTCTTGACTGGATAAGAGCGCTAACGAGTAAGTATATTTATAGGTGATACGTGATGCAAGGAGTGGCAGCGGGAGATGCGGTGTAGGATGCGTAATAGGGTGCGGGTCGCGAATGCGGATTCGAGTGTGCGGACGACGAGAAACAAAAAATCTTTAACAGATGGTGGGGGGAGGGGAGCAGAAAAAGAACTTTTTTTAGATGCAGGGGAAAACCGGGTGTATAATATTTGTTTACCAACAACTTTGGAGGCCGGAGTTTTTTTTAACCATAAACAGAAAACTACTCAGTTGCCATTAAAAAAGTATCCTTATAAGGCTGGACGGAATAGTCGAGTGATAATCGGCGCTGGAACTCCTGTGGTAGATCCTGCAACGCTAATTCACATTAATAATAAAAAATGAACTTTATGTTATCGTATGCGCATGCAATCTAAGACTCAGTGGAGCGGGGTTGTTGTGCTCGATATGCCCGAGGCAATCAGTGAAGTCTGGTAATGTATATGCGGTCGGGTCCCCCATGTTTATTTGACTTTCGTATTGAAGTTTAGCTCATAACAACTTTACGACCTATTGCACATCAATGGGTTCGAAAAGCTGAAAAACAATAGGAGGAGAAAGTCTCGTGGCTTTTGAACTTTGCTGCCAGACGTCCGAAGTGGGAGTTCTGGCTGATGGTACGTGTGGTGTGCCAAAACCAGACGTTAGCAGGGGTGTGTAGTTTTGAATGAATCGAGGGCACTACTGGATTTGTTGAATCGTTGTACACCCTAATAAAGCGGACTTGTCGTGGGTGAAGGAAAATTTCCGATCAAAACCTCCGCCACGTGCGCGAACGATGTACAAACATTGGAGGGAAGTCAGGCTCTGGGTACCTAGAGTAAAGACTACACCAAGGAAGATAAGTATTCTCAGCGTGAAGTTTACAATGCTAACTAAGTCGTCTCCAATATGAGCCCGGATAACTGCCGTTTCGACTAAAAATAAGACACCGCTGAAGCTCCTCAAGAACCTCGCAAAAAGGACAATCCGGCATCGCCTGCAAAAGGACATGAGTCTTCCAAGTCACCGTGCTGCAAGAAACCAATGCTCACACCAGCAATTAAGAAGAAAAGGGTGAATTTGGTAAAGAAATTTTACGTACAACTGGATCCATCGAAACAGTGGAAGAAAAGTGTGTCGAGTATTCGACCGGAAAAAGTACTGTTCAGGCTGGGTAAGGAAGGTTTCAAAGATATTCGTCGTCTAGGTAATGTGTCACAAATTACGACTCCAAGATTTACCGTAAGACTGTGAAACACCCTGAGAGTGTCATGGTATGGGGTCATTCAGTGGAAACATGGGCAGGGTAGTTGTTCTCTCCAATGGAAACTGTGAACAGGAATCAAGTATAATTAAAGTTTCGGAACAAAACATCTTCTTACTTGTTTGGACAGTTCCATTGCTGTGATTATTAATGCGCCATGATGGTGCCCCTGCCCAAAGGCCCAAGATCGTGACACAACTTTTTCAAAGACTATAAAATTAAATATTTCGAGTGCCTGGTAATCTCCAGACTCACTCCATGAAAAGAATCACCTGAATGTAATGAAACAAGGTCAACGAGAGTAACACGACCAAGCATCCAACGATTGAAGGGGCTTCTCAAGAAACTGTGGGAGTAGCCATGGACCGCAGCTACTTTCAAAAACAACTCTGCGAATCCTAATCGCCCTAATCGACTGCAGAGTTGTGATGGAAAATATAAGGCACATGAAAACCTAAATATTTAATATTTATAATGTTGTAACAAACACCACAATAAAAACAATTAAAGTAAGGTAAGATTTTGTTGTTGTTATTGCCTTGTAAAGATTTCTTTTTATAGCCGGGGCATTATTATAAGTATTAATAAATAATTATATAATATATATATATATATATATATATATATATTATATATAATATATATATATATATATATATAATACTATATATATTTATATATAATATATATTATATTATATATATTATTATATATATATATAGGCCTTTTCTTTGTTTTACGTTTTTTATTCAGTTAGATTTTTTTTTTTTGTTTCATATATGTTACTATATGATACCAACAATGAATATCAGTGGTAACGGACATGAATAAAATATTCGAAATATTTAAATATTAAAAATCACATCACATGTTAATAAATATTGTTTTAAAAAAAAAATGAAAACTCGAAAAAAGTACGACCACTCCTTATACGAAACCAGTTACATTTTGGAATTGCGTATAAAGCCTATCTACAAAATGTAAAAAACAAAAAAAAAAAAAAAAAAAACAAAATATATTTCTCATAAATGAAATATCTCGAAAAGTACGACACCTACAGAAACACTAACCAATTGCAATATTTTGGAATAACGTATAATAAGCTATGCAAAATATGTAAAAAAACAAAAAAAAACAAACAAAAGTCAAAAAAAAAAAAAAAAAAAAAAAAAAAATACGGGGCTCGAGCCGACGGGACATAAGGGGATGTTCATACCCGCGTAGGGGAGGCCGGAGGAACTCCTCGCGATCACCAAAATAACCTAATAGAGCGGGGGTTTCGGAAGACCTCCTGGAGGGGGGGAAATAGTACTACCTGAGTTCCCGGAAAGCCGAAGAGAAATCCCCCGACTCATATTTTTAACAAATAAAAAACTTTAAAAAAAACAATTAAAAACTGACGGAGGGGTAACAAAGTCGAAAAAGGTCCTAATATATTTGCAAATCAAGGAGTTACTATAAACATATGCTTAAACATATTTATAAAGCTTTTCTATAAAATAACTTTAAAAAATATACAGAAAAAAAAAAAAAATTCATAACTGACCCAAGCCCTTTTAAAGAAAAAGTTCATATATATATATAGTTATATTATATATAATATAATATATTATATATATAATATAAAATATATATATATATATATATGATATATTATAAATATATATTAATATATATATATATATATATAGGCACTTATCTAATTAAATGAAAGTTTACATAAATAAAGAGACTGATATCTGATAAATAGCAGACTCTGTCGTGCAGGTCCCTGCAAGTGTCACGTGTTATGTATAGAGTAAAACTCCAAATAAAAAGGTAATATTCTAAATAAAAGTTAACAATGCTCTTTTTTCATCAGTTAATTTTTATGTAATTTTTTTTTTATTCTTTTTAAGGATGAGTCGACCGGAGGGAAGAGGGGGGAACGAAAGATCCCCCCCCCCGCGTCCCCGCGCTTGAGGCCGAGAGACCCGACCTTTCCATCTGTCGATCTTAATTCTTGTTTCCTTTAGTTTACAAAAAAAAAAAACTGTTATATGTCTCATCACCTACTCTCATTTTTAGAGATACGAAAAAATCGAATTACATTGGTGTGTTCGATATATAATCGGTTAACTTCCTTTTAAAGGAAAATTACTATATAGTATTAATATATATATATATATATATATATATATATATTAATAAATATTATATTATAATTTATATATATATATATATATATATAGAAGTGAACTAGTCCTTGAGTTGATTCCCTGTTTTATTTATCTCTAACAAATGAATCGATTACCAACGATAATATTAAATAAAAATTGAATTAGAAGTTGGTATTTTTCATAGGATTTGGAAGACGCTTTAGTAATTATATATATATATATAATATATTATATATATAATAATAATTAGTAAAATATTATATTAATATATATAGTATATAATATATATTATATATAATAATATATAAATATACATATATAATAATAATATAATTATTATTATATATATAAATATATATATATGATAATATATATACTATATCTTATATATAATTATATATAGTATATATATTATAATAAAAGTATATTTATAGTAGTATATGGTAGTAAGATAATGAGTATAAGTAATTATATATATAAGTATATAATATATATATAATAATATAATAATATTAATATTTAATATATATAATATATAGTGGCTAGGTGCCGAACGAACCGGGTGCGTGCCGGTGTCGTGCGTGGTGCGCTCATTTGTGCGTGCGGCGGTGCCATCAAATTCAGCGACTGGTGCGGGCGTGCGGTGCGAAGGAAAAATAAAAGTGCGGTGCGGTGCGGAGCACGAAAAAATTAGTGGGTGTGGTGCGGTCGGTGAATGTGACGCGACTGTCAAACCCACCGCACGTCCGCAACGCACCAGCTTTCCCTGAGCATGTGGAGGGGATTGAAAATGCAGACCCAGTAATGTGTTGACCGATCGAGAAGATATTAATATAAGTAATATATATATATCTATATATGATAAAAGTATATATTATATATAATATACTATTATATATTATATATAATAATATATATATACTTACTAAATATTATTATACTAGTAACTACAAATATTACTCAACGTTTGGCCTTAACTTGGATAATTTGTACAATTATTTATAGATAAATATATATAGTATATATATATATATAATAATAGTAAGTAATAAATATATATATTATTTTAAGTATATATATACTATATAATATAATATATAATATATATAATAATATATATTATATAAAAAGGTAATTATTAATAAAAATATTGGTAGAGTGTCCCTCAAGAGAATCGAGTATTTACAGGCGGGGTATCGCCTCGGGATGTAAGTATGAAAATGTAGTGATAGGCTCTGGGTCAAATATCGTAGTTGTTTGGAATTATAATGAGTCGACGAGGGACGACGATGGATAACATGTGTACGTTGTGTACTGCGCACGTGCGCAATAACAGAATACTCCAAATTATAGCGGAAAACCTGCCGCACGAAAAAATGAAAGTGCTCGAATGGATGGATATATTTTTTAATGGCTTCTGTGAAATGGCACATAGAAAATGAGGTGGGCTCTTTCTCTCGACATTTTTTTATACGCCGTTTTCTTAAATCCACGCAACGTAGTACCTATAAACAACTAATTACACGGTATCAGAGCGTCGCACAGAGGACATAGCATAATCTGCGTTAATTAAAAAAGTACGAAGTTACATTACAGAAGCTGGTTCGTGAGAAGGTCGAATGATACTTGATAAAATGTCGACAATACGGGTATAACAGATTAGTTTTAAAACGTGAATGTGAAAGGTTACGGAAAAAGAAAATACAATGGATCATCAAGGACAGCTCATAATATAGATATCATGTAATGTTAATACGCGTTGCTAATAGTCATTCATTAACAAATTGTACACCTACATGATCTATCCACAGCATGCAAAATAGGGAGAGGACGTCAGGTCTGTTTCAACTTGTACAACAGTATTTACAGACATGGTGTTTCGAAGACACGCTTCCATCCAGGGCAAATATCATATCACAATCCTCTGGGGCCAATGTCATTGCATACCATGACACTGATGTCGGGTTGATTCCCCTACAAGTCGTTTGTTGAGTGGACGCGACGAAGATTAATCGGCGAGGTTACGGGGATGTCATTCAATCCACGACACAGTAATTGAGTTAGCCTCCCCTACCATGAAAGTTGTTCCAGTGTTAGATGGGTAACCAGCTCTAAGGCCAGGAAATGACGAGATCTTCCATCCATCTTACCGGAAAGGGATCTGTTACCCGAGGTAAGATCGGCACTATACTGCATATGAGTCTGGGCACCCATCATGTTGTAATATAATCTCGTCGTGTCCTTAAAGGTACATCACTCAGGAAGTCAACAAGGACGGTCTGCAGGAAATGGAGTAACGCTGTCCTGTCAATTTTCCTCAAAAGTAAGCCCGGAATAACCTACTTATTGCAGTTAGTAGGCACACCAAAGGTTGACTGATAATGAAACTTGGTATGGCTAGTGAAATGGTTTATATTGGTTGTTTATAATGCAACCACGTGTTATTACATTATTAACCGCGTTATTGATAAAGCAAGATATCATTAATTCAATAAATTTAAATTTTTACAATAATTCCGATCGTATTATTTTAGAAGGCAATCAAAATGACATCCACGTAAATGATTATTAGTCTCTCACGAATGCAAGACATGGCCACAATGTGGCCCATATGGATACATGTGTAAGTATAATCGCAACACAAATCCGTTCGTATGGTTTCCTCGAAATTCCCAAAGACGCTGAAAGGCCTGCCGTAATGGACGTTGGATTTTTCATGGGTTAGCGAACACCGTTCCAGTCGAGCCGCTCGAATGTAAACGGGACATACGACCCCCTCTCCGATGTTTGAGAGGGGGTGGAACTATGGTTCCGCCCTGTCACTTGAAACCGTCTGGTAAATCTCTATGGAATGCCATGTTGCCGAGTGCGGTCGTCAGATATGTGGATGCGATGTGCCCATATTGGGGCAGCAAAAAATATCGGCCGAGCATCCTGTTTTGCTGCTTAATGTACAAAAACCTCCAACATGTCTCTGTTTACACTGGTCACTGTGGCACTGTTTGCCAAATGTATGGTTCTACTAAACAAACCACTGCTGATTATAACGGCTTCAACTAACCTTTTTTAAAAAAATTGTCAGCTAATTTGATTATAAATAACCTCACATTGATAGTTGTAGTTGGTTACTACATACATTGCCTTATTATTGACCTAAATATCAATGTATGATAAAAGGGTATGCATAGGATTTAATTTAATTCCTTTGTTAGCTGTAATCTGATATTTTTAAATATCTATTAGATTCTATTGTATATAACATAACCCAATTATTTTGTATGACACTTCGGATTGTAAGGCAATTATGTCGTCACGGAGGACGTCTAGTTTTTAATACATTCCGTGGAAACGAACAACCGTATCAAATAAAGTCGAGAGGAAGCCCTCCTCATTTTTTATGTGCATTCACAGAAGTCATATAACATATATCACTCTATACTTCGACATTCCATGTTGTGCCGTTTCGTAATTGCGGTGCGCAGACACCAACGTAACATTCCATCCTCCTTAATGAATGATTTCTAGATATTTATATCTATTCACATTTTCAAGACTTTAACAACATCCCGATGGTGATTACATCCGCTGTAACAATAACTGTGAGACACCCTGTATACTATATAATATATATATATTATTAATATATATTATTATTATATATATAGTATACTATAATTATATATATAATATATATATATTATATAATAATAATAATATATAAAATTATATATAATTAAATATAAGTATATAATATATTTTATTATATAATATATAATTATTATATATATATATATATATAAATATTATATATAATATAATGTACTAATATAGTAATATATAATAAATTAATAATATAATAAATATATATATAAATGATAATATATATATATATATATATTTATATAATAATATATTATTAAGTCTGTATTAATCTTTTTACCCCAAAAGACTTGGGTAAGTGGAATAGAAAACATTCGACAAAAGTCGAAAAGAATAGCCCAGCCTTACCGCCCCTTAGCACTATAGTGAAACTCGGCGCAGTCATGAGAATCACGCTATAGGCTTCACGGGACCGGACGACCCTCACTAAGCATATTCGTTCAAGTGAGGTTCATGCCCCTGGGCCACGTGGCAAAACCCATTACTTCCCTCACAAAACACGCATCACTCATTTATTTTACCTTTATTCTCGCCTTCTGCTAAACACCATTCTCTCTTCAGACATTCGTCTACTGACTCAATCCACTTTTTCTTCGGTCTCTGCCAGACCATATGTGTCACAAGATAGCTTAACAAGGTAACACAACATACCTCATTGTAAGACCCTAGTGCTCCAAGATTATCCTTTTACGTCCACCCAAAGGAATTTTAATTGCAGCAGCAGTCACCTTCCTGCCATTCACAACACTTTCCTACTACACTCTGCATCATACCGTACATTTCATCCACATAGATCCTAAATAATTTAAACTGCAACACTTGTCCCATTGCCAGGCTGCTCACCATCTAACAAACCTTCACATGAACCTGAGACCTGTCTCACTCACAGAACCATATCAATTACCTAACGTATCGTTTAATATTCAAAACCCTCTAACAACATTCCTGCCACAAGTTCTCTACCAACTCCCTTAACTCTCTCAGGTCACTAACAAACCAAAATCATCCGCATATTAATTATGTTAGGGCACCTCCACTACCGTCATGCTCTCACATATCATAACACCTAATTCCTTGCCCCACGGTGTTCCACGGCTCCCCATTTCTAATTATTCTTTTCAATAACCCATCCATATAACAAATTGAAATAACCTAAGGGGAAAATACACACAATCTCCTTGCCACCGGTAGTAGAATATTAAACCAAGTCACTTTAATTTAACACCATTTTTCTATCAGACAAAGATACCTTCCACTATCGTCATACTTACTGAATCCATATATATATAATAATAATAAATTCATATAAATATTAATATAAATATATATATTGATTATTAGTATTTTATATAATAATAAATATAAATAATTATAAATTATATACTTATATATAATATGTATATATATAAATATATATATAAAATATATAATAGTATATATATATAGTAAATATATTATATATATATTATATATAATATATATTAATATAAAGTATATATATTATTATAATATATAAATAATATATAATAATAATATAATATATAATATTATATATATAAACCCCCTTCAGTAGGTGTATTGGCTACAGATCACAGAGCGATTAAGAAGTAAAAAGGAACGGTATCAAAAGTTATATTTGGAGGCAAGAATTTAACGATTAGATATCATTAAGTTTTAGTAGGAACACCTGATTAATTCCTATGCCGAAAGTTTACAAATATAACGAGTAAAGGTAACAAACAGTTTTGCCATTATGTGTATCACTTGTCCCATAATGTACAATACAAATGTAACGCGAACCATATAATTTTGAGAAAGAATGCATTATCTGCCTCTCTCATCGTATTTTTATCTTGGACTGCATTGTCTAGGATATAATACTATCCTTCGAGTTAATTACGAGTAGAAACAAACAATGTAGCGCTTATCAAAACTGGAAATCGACAAATAATTCGAGACCAATGAATACAATTTTGGTAGAATTTAATAATCTTGGAATAGGAAGTCCCTTATTTTGCTGCAGAAGGGCCGTACTGGCAGAAAGAGTATTTCTTGCAACCTTAACACAATTTCAGAGTAACGTCATGTATACAGAAAGTTACGAACTTAATCTGGCCTGTATATTAATTTAGTTTCTACTGAGCATGTCAATGATTCAAGGTGCGTCAATTAATGCTATATTTTAAGAACTTACGTTGACTCTGTTGCGTAGTCACGACATTTTCTAATGTAAACTGTAACGGATTGGCTGTTCACCAAGAAAGAAACAAACTTCTATTATTGCACACACTCCAGGACACACAGTGGACATCAAAACTGTGAATAGTTCCATTTCAACAAACATTCATTAATACGCTCACTTGATAGTAAACTGCTGTTCATCATGAAGGTCGAGAGCACGACACAAAATTGGCTTCTGAAATAATTGTCAACGACGGCATGACTACTCAGAGAAAACAAAAGAAACTGCTGATTGAGTACCTGATCATTTCGTCGGTGGAGAAAGCTAACTGTGATGATTATTGATAGAGGATTAATATCTGAACTTTCTTTCAAATAAAATACTCTGTAGTATCTCCACTTGAATATTGTAATCAAAATAGCTCTGCGTTTCTTCATAAAATGGTTTGGACGCTTTCACATCTAACTATTAATATATTCTGTAAATTTACATTCCATCCTTTGTGATTTTTCTTTTCATATGTCCCATATATGCAACTTTATATATTGTTCAAGAGTAATTTCATTCCTCCTTAAATGTCTGAATGTTGGATCCTTTACTTTTTACTTATCATTCCTTCGACATTTCCTTGTTTTGCGTGCTTAGATAGTTATTAACCGATATCCTTCTTCCTTTCTGAGAATAACTTATTACGATTGCAAAGTGTATGGTTTACGTTGTCATTGGAACAATAATCGAAGTAAATTCCAAAGCCACACTGGATTAAGGATACTATGGGAATTCCTAAAACATGTTGATTCGAGCGAAATATACTCACAAGTACGATCCTATCAATATTAATATTATTAATATTGCTAGATTTCGATTGTACTCAAATTACTGTTACACTTAACGTGCAACTAGTCACACCTAATTCCTAATCAGTTTCCTCCAAAGAGTTGTTAAATCAGTTTTCGTAACAAGTTCTATCAGAACATTTTCCTAATTTTCTAATATATTCACAAAGAAAATATGTAATGCAAATAATTTATTTATATTTGAATTCGAAAGTCAATGCGAATATTTAAAAAAGCATGCAATATATATATATTATATATATATATAGTAATATATTGATATAATTATATATAATATATATTATAAAATAATATTATTAATATATAATAATATATTATATATATTATATAATATATATATATATATATTATTTTACTCGAACCTTTCTCATAAAAAAATATCGCTGGAATTTGTACATTACAATACAGATTAGCTTTTCTTTGTGATTTAACAAAATTAAAAGGTACGTACTGTTATTAAAGTACTGCACTCGCAAAAGTGTTTTATAGGGTATTTGGAAAATAGATAGCGGATTGTTCCAGACTTTACCCAGTCATTAAGATAAGCATAGTGTTAAGACTTGGAGCAGACATAGAGCATAAAAAATATACACTGTGTAGTAAGAGGTGTGTCGCAAAGACCCTTCTACTCAATGAGAAGTATGTTGAAGAAGCTCAAAAAGCAGTGTCCGTTAACAAATAGGATATCGATGAAATTAAAAGAGATGCAAACATTCACGTTAATACAAACTAAAGTAAGCCTCTAGAACTCAACCGATTTAAAGAGAAAAAGTGGAGTGTAAGTCACTGTTCCAGATGAGGATGAGGAAATACTACTATACAGGCCAAACGACCCCACTGTAATCAAACGAGGTGGCCGGTGAAAAGTTCCTGAAATGGCCGTCAAACACGAAACTTTAGAAGCTTGTTAACCAAATCAAGTAAGAGAACCTTCCCAATTAAGGTCACGAGAAAAATAAAACACAAAGTACAAATATAAAACAGACAAGGTTTGAGTTAATGTGTTTTCAAAGAAAGATGTATAATGCCGTCGTGAAATAAACGGTCTT